>BMAO01009409.1:0-194010 GCA_019973975.1 Trichonephila clavata
GGTGATAGTACACATCAAGACGAGTAATAGTAAATAGGAAACCAAGTGTCCCAAACGTCTTCCGAAGGAGAAAGGAGCCATCAAAGTTTAGGGTCCTAAATTTCAAATGATGATAAAAAACGGGAAAATGGATCGATTCATTTGCGGTTTTCACTAAAATCATTCTTTAAATTAGTATTTTCATTAAAAAAAGTTTTAAACACAAAGTTAAAAAAATGCCGTTAGAGGGCGCTCTAGACTTTGGAGTACCGAACAACTACCTTTTACCAGTATTTTTTTTATTTTGTTAAATGTTTACAAAAGCTTAGATTTTAACTTGAATTTTGAGCGCAAAATTGAAACCATCGGGAGCGGTTAAGTGGCGCAAATGTAAACCGCGTTTAGGGAGGAAAAATTGAAATGCTCGTATGTAATGATCAAAATAAAAAACGATAAAGCAAACTTTAAGAGGCGATAGTACAACATAAAAACAATCAACTTTCGATTAGAAAATGCATGATTTGAATTCAAACGCAAACGTGCTAGAGCATCTTCAAATTTTATCCATGCAAGTGTTTTAGCTGCAAGATTCTGGAAGAAGAACATGAAATTGTGATATGGGGAAGAAGAAGACGCATATGCAAATTGTTATTAAGATAAAAGCCATTGACCCGAGTGTGCAAGTGTAAATCACGGAACAAACGTAACGAAAGATGTTGCCCTTCACTAATCAAGAAAAGGCTGATATGCACTTCATCTACGGAACTGCAAAGGGGAATAGTGCAGAGGCGCGACGATTATACGGAAAAAAGTTTCCCAACAGACGGTTGCCCAATGATAAAACATTTGTGCGCTTGCACAGACAGTTGTGTGAGACAGGATCCTTTTTTGGTGCACGTTCAAATGCAGGCTGTGCGAAGTCTAACAGAACGGTAGCCGTGGAAGAAAAAATTCTGGATATGGTGACTGATCATCCAAATACAAGCACGCGAGCAGTGGCTAGTCAAATTGAAGTATCACCCTCCACGACATGGCGAGTACTAAAGGATGAAAGTATGCATCCTTTTCATGTCCAACGAGTCCAGGAACTGACTGAAAGGGATTTTCCTCGTCGAATGGATTTTGCTCGCTGGTATCTGCAGAAGCACACCCTAAATCCCGATTTTGGTGCAACTGTGCTTTTTACAGATGAATGTACATTTACACGTGACGGTACATTTAACACCCACAATTCCCACCAATGGGCAGATGTAAATCCACATGCGTCTTCTACACATGCATATCAGCGACGATTTTCCATAAATGTTTGGGCAGGAATAATTGGTGACCATCTACTTGGACCTTATCTTCTGCCAGAACGCCTGGATGGAAAAAATATCTTACCTTTCTGCAACAGGTGCTGCCGGAAATGATAACAGATGTTCCCCCTCGTATCCGGCGAGTAATGTGGTTCCAGCAGGATGGAGCACCAGCTCATTTTGCGCCAGAGGTGCGAAATTATCTAAACGCAACCTTTCCAAATCAATGGATTGGGCGAAGTGGTCCTGTCCCTTGGCCAGTGCGATCGCCCGATCTTTCATGCCTGGATTTCTTTTTGTGGGGACACTTGAAGAGTCTTATGTATGAGACTCCTATCGAAACTGCAGAAGAACTCGTCGCCAGACTTTCGGCAGCTGCAGGAGAGGTGCGCGATACTCCTGGCGTGTTTCAGAGGGTTCGTGAATCCCTTCTTCGCCGTTGTACCGCATGCATCGCCTCTAATGGTCAGTGTTTCGAACAGATATTGTAATCATTTCTAATTAAACTTTTTTTTATAACGTAAATGTTCTTTGTTTCCTTTTTGTCTCTTAAAACGAAATCTGTTTCAGCGCCCTCTATCACCTTCGGGTTAAAATTACGAGTATGATTTCTTTGATGAATGTTACTTGTTTTGGTGTTGTACTATCGCCTCTTAAAGTTTGCTTTATCGTTTTTTATTTTGATCATTACATACGAGCATTTCAATTTTTCCTCCCTAAACGCGGTTACATTTGCGCCACTTAACCGCTTCCGATGGTTTCAATTTTGCGCTCAAAATTCAAGTTAAAATCTAAGCTTTTGTAAACATTTAACAAAATAAAAAAAATACTGGTAAAAGGTAGTTGTTCGGTACTCCAAAGTCTAGAGCACCCTCTAACGGCATTTTTTTAACTTTGTCTTTAAAACTTTTTTTAATGAAAATACTAATTTAAAGAATGATTTTAGTGAAAACCGCAAATGAATCGATCCATTTTCCCGTTTTTTATCATCATTTGAAATTTAGGACCCTAAACTTTGATGGCGCCTTTCTCCTTCGGAAGACGTTTGGGACACTTGGTTTCCTATTTACTATTACTCGTCTTGATGTGTACTATCACCCTTAAAGTTACTCCCATCATTTATGAAACACCCTGTATATCATCCTAGTAGTCACTTAAGATTTCAAGACTTTTTTTTATTTACAGAATACGAAATTTCATACTCAAACAATATTCATATTCTTTCAAGCAATATCAATATTCAAATACGGTTAAGACAAGGTTTCTGAAACTGTAGGGTGCACCCCCTTAGAGAGAGGGGTAACTATCTCTCTCTCTCTCTCTACAAGAGCATATTGAAAAGTCGAAAGAAAAAAGTATTTTAAAAATTACTAATTCACTGAAAGTAAACAAACAAAATACATTCTGACATTATAAAAAATTATAATTCACATTTACACAAATATAATACACCTATAAATGTATCAGTACTGCACAAAGTATTTTATAATTAATTGAACATTACTAAGTTAAGAACAAGTTAAAGAATTTCCAGTGGCTCCAGTCTTGTCATACATAAAAGTACATACAAAAATTAACATTTATCTTGATAATTTGTATAGTTTATAATTAATCTCTTAACTGCAGATTAAAAGTTACGCGATTTGCTCTCCAATGCCACCGTTTTCCTCATAGGCGTGCGTGTGTGATGTATTGGGGGAGGGGGAGAAAAAGAATAAATAAGCAAATCCTCTGAACTAATTAAATCCTTCGCAAACACCGTTCATTTCCTTTCATTACATTCCAAAGCCTTCGGAATAATTTTATGGATAGATGTGCACAGAAAAGATCTTACGTAAGGATGTATATATAAGTCCGGGGAACATAACGCTATGGCTACCCGAGACGTTTATATATGCCACTGGCACTTAAGATGTTAAAGTTGTATTATAGTTTTAGTGTTAAAGTATAGTAATGAATTCAATACATTCGTATTGTATGGATGGGGGCGCGATGAAAATTATGATTGAATATTGGGTCTCAAATATTAAACGTTTGGGAAGCACTGAGTAAGTAGAATAAGTCACATACATCATTTGCACTTTCCCCAATAATTCATTTTATACAAATAGCAATTGTTCATATGGGACAGTTTACATCATACGATGTCTCAAATACATAACACTAAAACTCTTACAAATAATAAATGATTTATACTTTCTGATATATATCTAAGAGAGTGTGGCCTAGAATAATGACAAATATGTATCTTGAAGAATAATGAGATATTCGATGGTGGAGAATAAACGGCTCATATAATCAATGGTCGAGACCGAAGGACACGTATCGAAGTGCTAATGGGAAAATATGGAACACAATTGCGGATCTTCTCATGGCGTAGGACCGTTATTTTGGGATAGATAGGTTATTTCATACCGCAATATATACCACATAAAATGAGCCAATCATACGCGGTGAAATTTATTTCACAAGACAAGAGGTAGTAATAATAAAAAAAACACCAACACATTTGAATTCTATTTTTTCTTATGTTATTTACAATTTTTATGTATTCATATGTTATAACAAAGAAAAATATTAGCAATAAATAAGTATTCAATTCCATATTCTTTAAATGCATTGATTTCCAACATTTAGGTTGAATTTCTTAGTACAAACAATCATATTTCATCCAACAGTATCATTAACCACAGAGTATTTAATTATACATTATTCAGAATTAAAGAAAATATGTTGTTTATTTATTGTAAAAATATTATAAGTTTATGTATTTGATATTATGCACTAGTGCTCAAAAGTTAAGAAACAATCCCATGTTTGCAGATTTTTCAAAAAACTTCTAAATGTCTTTTATTGATAATTAGTAAACACAACGAAGAAAAAATGCTTTAAATGATTATCAATCACATTCAATATCAACTTGTTTATTTAATGAAAATTCAGAAACTGATGATAGACACTTTAAAGACTCAAATTCTCAGCGTGTAAAGTTTTGTTTATGCTCCTGAAGGTGCAGGACTGTTTTCGAAACTTTTACAAATAATAACACAAAGAAAATATCTGAATGATCGATTCTAATCGATAGCATTTGCGAATGCAAAAAGAGGATTCAATTTACCTCGAAATGCGGATTCCAGACTATATAACCAGTTCTGGGGAACAATTATACCACACACAAAAGCCTAAGACAAGAGGACAGTTACTTGGTCTTAAATGCACAGGTGAATAGGAGGATGACAAGTACTGAACTCTCAACTAAGTTATCTGCTGCTTCTAAAACCTCAGTTTCGAGATATACTGTTTAACGAAGGCTTAAAGAGGCAGAGCGTTAAGCCAGAACACAAATGGACTGCATCCCACTCATTGTAAGTCACATAAGACATGGTCCAGGCAACAGGGGCCATTGACACGGGAGGACTAAATCTGCGTTCTAATGAGTCGAGATTCAGTCATATAGAGAAGACTAGGATCTGTACTATTTCATCAACATTATGGTAATGGAGGTGATGGTGTTATGGTCTTGGAGGTGAGAGCTGAACATCTTTCACAGGAAGTCAGTCATCTTGACTATTCTGAGATATAGACTCTGTGCGAGGCATTTCAGGGGCAATTGAACCGAAGTCCATCCTTATGGTAAATAATGCACTTTTTTTAACACAGGCCTCGGCTTGTCCTTTAAAATCTCGAAACTGTGGATATTTAACCATATCTTCAGACCTGAATACTATATTGAGTATCTGGTATGCTCTTAGGAGAGCAACTGCAGCATACCAGCCGTTGAAAATCATGGCTAGTAATCACCATGGAAGGTCATTGTGAAAAATGCAATGCTGTCAGGGCTGGATCTCACGCCCCATTTTAATCTCTCCATAAATATCAGCGTGCTACATCATTTTTGAGCAACTATGTTTTTTATTGGAGTAAATCATGATCATGAGTTGGTACCATTAAGTGTTTCTTATAACTTTTTCGTAATACCTTTTAGTACTTTCATATGAAATTTCACTTGAATTGTTTCTGTAGTATTTGAAAAATCTACGGGGAAAAAAGTTTTTGTTTCTTAACTTTTGCTCACTGGTATATGTTAATACTCTTTGATTATATGAATATGTTTATACAACAAGAAGCTTGCTTATTAAGACCATAACAATAGTCACGGTAATATAAGTTTATTTTTATTTACACAACGAAATAAATTCAACAATTGTTCTTTTTTCACATATGCGTTGGTTCAGGGTGCGCTTTTTCTGATTCCGTTGTGCTCACATTTCATTACGAGCTTTTTAAGTAAATATGGGAATGATTTTATTTTGGTTAGGGTAGAAAAATAATAAAAATTGGTAACTATATTTTAAACGAGTCAAAACGTACTGTCACCTGCATGGTGCTCAAGTCTATGACTAACGAAAGGAGTACAATCTATTCCTTTGCAATGATGAATTTTTTGGGTTTCGATGTGGCACATGTCGATGAAATGGCATTAGTAACAACAAGAACATATTAATAATTTCATAATTGCAGTTCCTATTCATCGTATGTTTAAACAAATATAATATTTCAATACTATGCGAGGAAAAAATAAAATTTCTTTCATGAAAGAAAATCTTTTTTTTTTTAACATTTTCCTTGAATTATCTTGTGCAATTGATATTTTCTAATATATGATCATTTATAAAAATAGTACGGCCTAAAAAATAATATGAAAATGCAATGATTTTAAAGAAAATATATAGTTAGAGAATTAAAGTGATATTTTATGTTTATATAAGTTTATTATAATTATTTGTTCTGAATTATAATCTTTGAAGTGTGGTTTTTCTTAGTTTGTGTTTTTTCCATACATTAGTGCATAGGTTATTAAACTTTTTCGTCCACAGTTGAAGGGGCTTAGAAACTTTTCAATCCTATCTAATACACCACATGTAATCATCTGTCACATAGTATCCCAAACGTTTTGTCCTGTAGAATCCTTGCCATGTTTTTCGGTTTTGGGTGGATCACTGCTTATTTAGTACTGAATTTGTGAGAATTCGTCAATATCAGATGTGTGTCTGATAAAAGGCTATATACTTTAAGATATTTAAATTTCTAACTGTAGTGAAGTGAGGTGGGAGAAATTTAAGAAACACATTTTAATTTTTTTAATTAAGTTAAATTTAAAATTTAGTACCTTACACAAAATATAAACCAGCAAAAAATAAATTGTTTTGAAGGAAGGGATGAGACTATTTCTGTGAGTATGTGTGTGTGTGATGCGTTAATTGCCAATTTTAAACATTTGACATTAATTTAGTTTTAGGTTTTTTTCCTTAAATCTCCTCAATTAGCAATAAATTTTTTTCAACTGCGCTGAAACTTCTTTCCACTAGAGAAAATAACGAAAAACTTTTACGATATTCCATAATTCGGGATAAGTAAGAGGTATGTTTTCTTAAAGCCAAGATTGCTAACATCTGTTACTAAACTTTACTTTAAGACCTTGCTAGTGCGTATCCCAAACACCTCCTCATGTTATATGACATTTGTTTTTTAATGCTACCATTTGGGTTGTTTGTCCTCTGTGGTATCACCATAATCCAAGCATTCTAAAACCTAGCTTCAAAATTTGACTACAGAGTTTCTAAAAGTCGAGCCTTGGTTGAAACGTCACCTTCCTGGCAGTTTATTTGTGAGAAGTTGAGAAACTTTGAAAATTTATGACGTCTAATGTTATGCTTCCTTAACTTAATTCTGTCCAGAAACGTTGAAATAGATTTTGCTTTAATCAAATTTAGGCTATCATTTTGTAATTTGAAGTTAATCTCCTTAAATTTAGGAAATTAATCACTTAAGTACGAGATATCTGGTTTTCACTTGATTAAACTTTCAGTTAAAATTGGATCTTTAGATTTCAATACTCTTAAACAGTCTCAAAAAGTGCACCAACAAGTCTTGTCAAACACAAGCATTTCGAATTTCGAAAACCAGCATGCTTCAGTGTGAAGAAGAATTGATAATGATAGCTCTCATCCTTTTATTTACGCAACCGTGTATTCAACGCTTTATTTCAAATTCAGTTAACTATGTACATTAATGAGTAATTGAAAGGACAAATTCAATCTACCACTTAGATTTCCAGCAACTAAATGTTGTTGGATAAGGTAGTGTGTTGCAAATACGGCGGTTGCATTAAACATTGCTAACAGATTGCTAATGAAGTGAATTTTTCAATATTCTATCAAAACACGAATAAGATTTCACACACAGGATAAAATTATTAATTTGATATTTTTAATAAATTCCCCAAATATTTGAATGTTTAAATCGAGGTTAGAGTAGGTTTTAGTAAAATTTTAGAGTAAAACGTTTTAGGAATCAATTTTTTTAAACAATAGTCTAAAAGAGCATATATTGCATTTTTTTCGGAATGGCTGGATGGGTCATTACCACAAAAATGAAATACAGAGCGGTTGGAATACTCTGTTCATAAAAACTCTACAAAATCGACTCATTTCAGAAAAAAAAATTGTTTTAAAAATTTACTATTCTGTAAAAAGAAATTGTAACAAGTCATAGTGAAATAAACGGTTTGTCCGATTCTGGAATGATTTTTTGTCTGATTTCGATACGGAAGAAAGAATGCCAGTTTTAAAATTGATACCAAGTGCCATTCTTCGGATTATCTGCATGATAGATGGTTCAAATGGGCTTATTCGTGAATTATAAGGGTTTCAATTGTAATTTTCAAATGTATAAAATTTTCATTTTTTTAAAAGAAATGTTTAAGGACTTAGTTATGAAAAAGTATATGACATTCCAAGGGTAGTTCAACGATTCATATTTTAAAATTTTTAATTTCTTTTGAACTAATTGTAATTTTGAAATCTGATCAAAAACAAATTACTCTGATTATTTCCCCTCTTTTGGTAGCTTCAGCGAGTGTTTGCATTCAGTGGTTCCTACGAAGATAGCCTCATATATATATATATTTATTCGTTTACTCTAATTCTAACTGCATACATTGTGCGAATTAATATTATAATAAAATATTATGTAAGTAAATAGATAACATATGTGCACTTGGATTATTCCATTCATTGATAACCATATTGAAATCACGTCCTTCTTCAATGAGAGTCTCTATGGTAGACCACCATTTACATTTCATGGACTCCTAATATTTTTTTCCATTGTTTTGGACCCCTTGAATGTCTTTATAGATCCGGGGGGGGTCGATATAGACCACATTGGGAATCAACGCATTAATGCATTCAAACTGCTACTTCTTCCACAAACTTACCATTTACTTCCATTTTTTCCCTGCCTGTTGTATATAATATGTGTAACAAAATTAAGGATCCATTTTGCTGTAAACTGAATACTTTTATTTAAAAAAAATTGAAATGTAGAAGATATTTGGTTTTTTATTGAATTTTATCATGCATACATTTTATTTTATTTTTCAAAAACTTATTCAGTTATAGTAAAATTGATCCATCTCTAAAGCTGCTTAAAATATCTTTAAAAATATAACAAAAAAATGCATGTGAAAAAATTAATGATTACAAATGGAGTAAAATTTTGAAATTTTCCAAATTTTCGTAAAATTTTTTTAAATTTTTAATGTTTTGTAAATAATATGTGCAAAATTTCATTTCGTGTCATTTTCTAGAATAGAAACTTTACCTGAAACACTAAAATGTTTTTAAATATATAAATTTTAAAAATTTTTTCTAAAGGTACTGAGTTCCCTTACAAAATATAATATCTGCTTTCAGTGATTATAGTATATTGTTTCAGAATGAAAATAATTCCAACCTTCCAATTTAATTTGTTTTTCTATTAAAATATTTCGAACAAAATTCTATGACAGTAAATGGAAAAAAAGGAACTTTTGGAGCATCATTCCTATAAATCCATTTAAACTTCTTGTTCCTTCGGATATCTTTCGGAATCGAATGGAGCCGGCTTAAGATACATTTATGAAAAATGTTAAGAATAATTTTTTTTTTCATTTCACCATGCATATTTCTAGGCAGAAATTCAATAATCCATTTATAATACTTCATACATTTTCTGGGAATCTCATGTAGTATCTTTTTTTTTAAATCCCACAATGTTGCATGATATTAAAAAAAACCATTTCAGATTTCAAAATTCTTTTCTTATACCTAATAAAAAATGCAATATATGCTCTTATTGAATGAACTCGCTATTTTCTTAGATAAACCTTATTTTATTTTATATGAAACAATATGTTTAGTAAATAATTAAATTGATTCGATAAATTACTTAAATAACCGTTTATAGTTAATATATTGTGGTCACTAAACATCTTTTAACCTTTCTTTTGAGTTTATCAAGAAAATGCGGTAACAGCTTTGCTTCTATAAAAATAAATGCATAAAAAACAAATTTATCATTATATAGTCATGTTAAAAATATGTGTACCTTAAAAATCAAATTTGATGCATCTTTATGCGTCAAATATATAACTGCAGATTTTATATCTTATGTTATTTTTATCAGAGCAAAAAAAAAAAAAACGATATAAAGATATATAACTTTTAAAATCAAGAAATTTTTTTCTAAAGTGCATTTTTAAATTAATCTATATTTATAATATACATTTAAATCATTTTAATGTTTTGTAGAATATTATTACAAATGCTGCTATATATAATCTTAATTATTTTATTTATAAGTATAATGTAAATAAAAAATAAATGATTGTTTCAGTTTTATTAAATTTTAAGCTACCGAGTGTTACAAAACTACCGCACTTCAAACTTTGTGGTTGAGTTTTAAAGACAAATGAATTATGTTAAGAAACAAAATAAAGTACAAACAAAGGTAAAAAAAATTATCCTTATTGTCAGGTGTCAGACACGGTCAAATCAGAGTAAATCTTCAAAATGATCTCCGTTTTCCTGGACACACAATAACTCATTTTACAAAATTAGTTTACACTTTACGAAGTGTGTGAGAAGTAATGTCCGATATATTGCATGAAGAATGTCACTCTTATGTTCATGAAGCATATGGAGATTATTACTGTTATTAACATTGTCCAGATATCCCTAAAGGAAAAATTCGAAATTGACAAATTCGGGGAACGTGATGGCCAAAATCCTTTGGAAATTACACGATCATAAAAAAAATCAGTTAAAACTTCCATACTGTCCGGTGATGGGGGACACGTTGCGCCGTATTGCTGCAACCAAGCATACCTTTCATCACTGTTCAGCAATGACATGAATTCCGCAATGATGTTTATGTAGACGACCGAATCAACAGTGCTACCGGATAAAAGAAACCATCATGAAACAGCAAACCTCAAGCTTTTCATCATGTAAGGGCTATATCTGTATAATGTGTGTATTTGTGGTGGGCCAATATCGGCTGTTTTGCTGTTCACGTATCCATGCAAATGGAACCACCACCTGTATAAAAAAAGCGTTATCCAGTTTACGGATGCCATATGTGTCTAGGAAAGAATGAAATCATCTGCAGAAATGCAACTTTATTTCAAAATCGGGAGGATTTATTTCATGGGCAGCGTGCATTTTAAACAATCGAAAGTTTAACTTGCGAGCTGTTCTCTTAGCTGATGAATGGCACATTCCCAACTACACAGTGAGTTTTCGACTGCTTTTCATAGGACTTCTTTCTTAAGCGGTCTCCATATCTGCCATTTTCATATTCAGTATGGATAGTCTACCCGATCACTTGCTGTCTGCAACCGATCTTGTGTCACGGAACAGTTGCACTAAACGTGTTATCGTTGATGAATTTGGTGCTGTTTCAAAAGAATATTTCTGCTGAAATACATTTATCACATGGCAATGAGATTTTGTAGCGGAATAAAATTCCACGATGGCTATTCTTTACTCTTGGGAAAACATCATGCAACCCATCCCCCCTCCCGTTGTGCTCATCTGACCTTAACTGACAAGCATTTTGAAAAAGATCCCAGCTGCGTTGAAAACGTCTTATAGTGGGTCCCCTGCTGCCATTTAGTGACAGAAATCTCAACCCCAATTCTTGGTTTTAAGCAACAAGTATTACCTTATGGATAAGCGCGAGTTTTGAAACATCCAGTACCAACACTAACTCCAATCACAAATAGATGTAATAACTTGAGGTTCACAAAACAAAATATTTTAATCAGTCAATGGGGAAATTTGATAGTTTCTAAATAAATGACAAAAAAGAATGAAATTCATTGAAAGTGGAAAATTTATTGAGCTTATGATTTTCAAAATAATGTATTCATAAAAACGTAAAAATGTAATACACCCATGTCCATAAATTAAGGAAAATTCAGAATCACACAGAAATTGAACTTTAAAATAAAAATTTCACCTATAAAATTATCACACACATCTTGAAGAAGAATATGCAAATTACAGGAAACCACCAGATGGCGCGGATAGTACGTCACAACGACGAGAGTGTAAGAGAGGGGTATATAAGGAATGGTGGCAAAGAAGTAAACTTGTTCACAAGTGCTTTAAAAGCCTTTCAGTGCAATAACCGCATAGTTATGGCCCAAAGGAAGCATTTGGATGATTTTCTACATGGTAGAATTATCGGACGACTGGAATGTGGACGTACATAGCTGGAAGTATCCGAGGAACTTGGAATCGCCCAGAGTTTCATCTCCAGGCTTTGGCAACGATTCCAAGATGATGGTAATGTGAGTAGATGTTACAGCACAGTTCGCCCCCGAGTTACAACGCCGAATGAGGACCGGTATTTCGCACTTACTCCCGAAATAAACAGACGGAGCACAGCATCAGACCTATCTCGTCAACTCTCTTCAGCTACCGGTACGACAGTTTCAAGGCAGTCCGTGTACAGACGCTTAGGGCACATTGGTCTATATGCTCGTAGGCCTGTCAGATGTGTTCCCCTTACCGCAACTCACTGTCGCCTGCGATTAACCTGGAGTAGATTGTGGACACCGCAACAGTGGTCTTGTGTGATGTTTTCCGATGAGTCCAGGTTAAGTTTGCAGTCTGATTCTCGCCGGACTTTCATATGGAGAGCCCCAGGTACCCGTTACCACCAAGAGAACACCATTAAACGACACCGTTACAGTGATGCATGATGGCTCGTTTGGGGAAGAATTATTCTTGGTTCCAGAATTGACCTGCATGTTCAGAGTGTAACGATGACAGGCCACATCTATCGGGATGTCATTCTGGAACAACATGTACGTTTGTTTCGGGGCGCCATGGTGCTGAATTTCTGTTTATGGATGACATCGCCCGTCCTCACCGTGCAAACGTTGTAGACGAATGCCTTCAATAAGAGGATAGTACCCGTATGGATTGGCCAGAATACTCACTGGACTTGAACCTAATAGAGCATGTGTGCAGCGAATTGCAGCCCGTCAACCCCCTTCCATCTGTCTACCGGAACTTCGGAGGGCATTGCTTGATGGAAAGTGGTGTAATATTACCCAAGATCAGATTGATAATTTGATGCTCAGCATGTGTAGGCGTTGTAAGGCCTTTTTTGCATTATCCGGGAGACATACTCCGTATTAACCATCATACTAACCATGTTATACTGTTTTTGTAATTATGTTATTTTTTGAAATTTGCTCCAGGGATAAAAATCGCAATTTTTATTAATTATGTCAAACATATAGCATCTTTTTTTATCTTTACCTTTTGTTTAATTAATAGACTTTACAAATATGTCAAATTTGTTTTGCTTCTGTCTCTTTCTTTGTCTGAACTTCATTATCCTTAATTTATGGACATGAGTGTAAATAAAAGCTATCAACCGTTATTAACTCACCATACATTATTTAACATTACAGTTTAATATCTGGTGCCAAATATGCCTAGAAATATTATTTTAATACATATTATGAAGTTATATAAATAATATAATAATATAAATAATATAAGTTACAAAAATGGCATTAAATAAAATGTAATATTTTACTAATACATATCAAAGTAAATTTGGACCTCAACGATGTAGTCCATATACAAAAAATAACATGCAAATGATTTATAAAATTGAAAAGATTCATATGGTTAACACATTTACTGAAATGAAATTAATCTTTTTTCGTATTTAAAATTATTTTAATCTTACAAAGTTCGATTTTTTATTCATGAGATAGATTTTAAATCCCTTAAAAATCGTCTGAATTCAGCTTCATTTGATAGTCTTTATTCTTAGAAAATTTAAGAATTCAATACTACTGTATTATTTTGTTTTCCTAATAAAATATTTTTCTCAGCCATTTTTTTTTGTTCTGCTTATATATTGAGTAATCATGTAAACCTTAACTTCAGATTTTATGTAGCGAAATTTGACCATGTATTTTTTATGAAATACAGTACCATTTTTTTGTGTACTTTTTGAGATTTGTATACCCTAAAGGGGTATGTTTTCCATCAATAAATTTTAGATTTAATAGATGTTTATTGAAACTTCAACTCTAAATTTGCCTTTTTCTTAATATTTATTTGCCTATATTGTATAGTAAGATTTTCAGTAGAATTGATGTGACGTGGTACTAATCTTCTTCCTACTGAAGTCTTTTAAAGATAATATTTTATTCTACATTCAGAGAACTGTGCCTTTTCCATTCACATTTTATTCCTTACATTCCCAATGTTTTGAATTTTATATGTAAAAGAAAAATAAGTTTTTGGAGAGATTCTATAAACTTTATTTTGCCAGGGGCATGGAGGTCAAACATTTGCAGTTAAACGTGCTAGCTTCTAATGTCGGGGGATGTTCTTTCAGGCACATAAAATATAAAAATGGCCCTGTGCAAAGACTACCTTCGTCTTTTATTACTATTATTGCTATTTTTATTACTATACATAGAGTGAGGGATGTTCGCAAAAGGGGTCAAAATTGGTTACATAAAAATATAGCAGACGAAAAAATTAAATTATTATATTAAAATGAAATTTATTGAAAAACTTTAATTTTTTTTATAAGCAATAATCTATACCCATGTTCCTTTCTTTATTTGTCAATTCTTTTCTTTCAAGAACGAAAATAATTAATTAGCTGATTAAATATATTTTTAATTATTCATTGGCATTGCAAAACTGATTGTCAAAAGTAAAGCGAAATTTTGCGATTTATATTTTCTGGCAGGTATAAGTGGATATCTCTTTTCTTCTTAAGAGAGGGTTCAGCTAGAGAACTTCTTTGAATATTAAATATTCATTTTTTTAAATATTATACGAAAAATTAATTTATACATACCATATTTATTCGAATTAGAGCCACAGATTTTCCTTCAATGTTAATTCTATAACATATCGGGTGAATCTCAGAAACAAAAGCGGAAAAATTCAATGGATTGGAAAATTGAACACTATATTGTCTTAAGGGCTAAGTTGTGAAAGCGGCACATGAAGACTTATTAAGAAATTAAAGAAACTTCAAAAGATAATAATAAATACAATTTTTTTTACAGTTTTATTGAAATGCTGCTGTCTCAGACAAAAAAAAAGCATTACAATTTATTTTAAATTCACCTTTATTGTTGTATGTGCTGGCTTTTCAAAGGAAGTACACTCGTTGGATTTTGAAATTTGAGGGAGAGTGTTTTAAAATATCTGGAAGAAACAATGAAATGCCCAATGAGTGTTTGTTACTAAAGAATCTAAAGAATGAATATTGAATTTTTGGGATTTAGATTTTCTTATCAATACAATAAAACATTTAAATAATTTCAATTTAAGATTACAAGGAAAAGATTGTACTTTTCCTACCATGACATATATCTTGTTTTGTGAAAAAACCTGGGTGGTTTTTATCCCCTGATTTTGGAGAAAAAAGATTAACACATTTCACATTAATCAATGAACTGTCTATCAAAGTCAATACTGCTCCAAGCTATGATAGATTAAAAAAATTTCTATTCATTTTGGTAGTATTTGTTCTTTACATGGTTTGATTATTTTCCAGATGTTAAAAAAAAATGCTGATCTTTTCATATATCCTTTTTCAAAATTTATCCTCAAAACGTTACTTGTTAACCATCCGAAATTCAAATAAGAATTATTGACCTGCAGCATCATACTACATGCAAAGGCAAATATATACAGGGTGTCCCAAAACGACCGCATAAACTCTGCACAGCTAAATTCCTCGTTGGGAATACATAAAAACTGCCCAAAGAAGCGTTCCTGTACGATCCATAGCTTACGAGATAAATACGAAAAGCAAAATATGACGTCACTTCCGGTGCAAGAAAAAAACACTTTATTGAACATATCAACAGAAGTACATGCACAATTTAAGGCAGATGTTCAAAATGTCCACCGTGCATGTCGAGACAGGCTTGAGCACGCCGTGGAATGGCTGTAATCACACGTCGCAGCATCGTGGGATCCACCGAAGTACAAGCAGCATGCAGACGAGCAACTAAGTCCATTTGTGCTGTCACTACGTCTCGATACACCAGTTCCTTGAGATGGCATGTCGCAGTAGTCACGAACGGAATACATGGCCATCATACGAAGACTACCGGTAGCTGCAAGATGCAGCCTTTTAAATACCAGTTCAACGGCGGCTTAAAGTCATTCCACGGCGTGCGCATGCATGACACGACATGCGCGACGAACGTTTTAAACATTATCGTTTGGAAAGATATGCAAATACTGTTGTTGATATGTCCAATAAAGTGCTTTTTCTTGCACCGGAAGTGACGTCAACTTTGTTTTTCGCATTTTTCTCGTAAACTATGGAGTGTACAGGAACGCTCCTTTGGGTAGTTTTTATGTACTCTCAACGAGGAATCTAGCTGTGCAGAGTTTATGAGGTCGTTTTGGGGCACCCTGTACATAAGGAACCTATTTCAACTGCAAGGGATCCGGATTATGTTAAAATTTGGAAAGTTGCATTCTAGCCACGATTTTACATGATTGGGAAGTCATATTTTCCAAATTTACACGATAAGTTGTTTGTTTGAAACAACATGTTTGTGAGCATATGTTTCCTATTAAACATAAAATAATCAAAATATCGCTCAAAGTTAACTGATGCACAACAAAACAACCTAATTTCCTTAGAATCTTCAAGAAATAATTCCAATATAAATGACTTGGCAATAAACCTACAAATCCGAGAATCACGTTAAGAAAGTACTGACTGATATTCATCATATAAGCAACATTTTTCCACTTCTTTATATTCTTTTAACTGTTGAAAAAGTTTTGGAAGTGACACGCATTATTTTTTCCATTAGATAGTGGCACTCTGGTTGGCTACCCCTGGTGTATGCATTTAAAAGCTTTTAATAATAGAAAAATTAATTATTCTCTTCTTATTAGTCCGCGATGGATTTTTTTTAATTTTGTTAATATTGAATGTCTATAAATTATTATGCATCATTTTTTTTTCTCAAAAACGTTTTGAGAATTTAGGACGTGACTTAGAAACGATTGTGGCTTAGATTCGAATAAATACAGTATTCACTTGAACTCTCATTTGTTCTACAGAAAGGCACATGGAAATGAAGACCGAGCTATCCGAAATTTGACATTTATTGGGCACAAAAAAATATGAAAGAATACAATTAATTTCAGAATACCCAAAATTTTCCAATTAACAAATCAATTAGTTGACTTTACAATAACACTACATTACCAACCTTAAACAAAACAAAAAAAAATACCTAATTGATATTTACCAATGAAAATCTACATATTGTTTATCCCAAAAATATTCCATTTCATTAATTTGTATACCAGAAGTTTTTTCTACAACAATGAAGCAACCATTCTATTAATTTGAGGGTATCTAGTGTGGTTGCAAATTAAAAAGTAGACTAATTGGGTTGTTAATGAGCTTTCCACGCTGAATGGAAATTTCTCTCTAGAATTATCAGCACTAATGGTTAAAAGCAAGATAATAGATTCAATTATCTTTTCCTTCAGTCTTAGATAATTGAATTCCTTTCTGGGACCTGCGATAAATGAACGATGCTTGAAGAATGTACTTCTTTCCGGTACATACGTCAAATCCGATGAAGTAAATATGTCCTCAACAAGCAGAGATGTGTCATTGGCATGCGGATACGGGGCGGTAATCAATTATTGATTATTTAAACAGGGCCTTTGATTTCGTGGTGAATATTCGAAATGTTGTTAACTCGTCATTTCGAGAGTAATTAATTTTGGCACGTTTTCCGATAACTTCGAATTAAAATAACCGTAAAGTTATATTATTGCTTGTGCTTAAGGCAATTCGGTAACGTTTGAGAATGGATGCAATCATTGTAGATGATCCAAAATAAATTTTATTTTAGTTATATAAATGAAAATGAGCATTCCAATTAAAATAAAGCAAATAATACCAGTTAAATGTATTTGTTGAAGTTGCAATGCATGTAGTATTCCATTTATATTTAGTTTACGAGTTTTAATGTTGTCTTAATTTTCGACAATCGTGTGTGGAAAAATGATAGTTATATATTAATCTTTAAATCCCATTGGATATCCAAATTCTCTTGAAGCTGATGTGGTAATTTGTTTCGTGAAATACTAACCCAAAAATATGTATGTCTTTCTTCGTCCTTAGGATATTATGTCTTGGAATAAGAATGATCTTTGTCAGTAGTTTACTGCGACCATCGAGAATTAACTTTAATTCTCAATAACTAGTTGTATAGTGCATTTCTTTCTATTATTTTGTAAAAACAAGACCTTCTTTAAAAAGATATAACATTATTTATTGAAAACTCTTCAGAATGGAGAGATTTTCTACTACTCAAACTACTTAGGACAAATTAAATTAATTGGTTTATTAATTTGAATTGATTTGCATTTACTTGGCAATGTAAAGCAACATGAGGACTACTGGGAATGACCTAGGAATTTTTAGCAACGGCCAAGTAATGAGGACGACACTAGTTCTCCTAACTATCGTTTCACGCCAATACTCTAAGCTCCGACAGATTTAACGTACATCAGATCCTCTATATCAGAGGTTCTGAAACTTTCGATATCCTCTGACCCTTACTTTGAATAAGCCTGACATCGTGGACAATCCAAGATTTTGAACACCCCTCTCTGACTCCCAACTCATGGCCAAGTTTTTTAAAGTTCCTCAATAATACGATGGACTCCTCTGCTACGTATACAGACTTTTTAACACATCTTTTTCCCTTTAATAAAGCAGTGTAAACATCTAATTAAAACCTGATTAGTATTTTAGATCGAAACACGTGTTCTTGTAGAGTTTTTTTCATTGAAGAAAATTCATTAATCTAGTCTGGATGGCATTTACTTCAGTTTTTTCACTTGGCCTTTCAGTGTCTGTAAAAGATAGAAACATTAACATTAAATGACAGACCTTCGCGTACCCAGGAAAAAGATGCTGAGGATTCTCACGGATCACAGTTTAAGAAGCCACTGCTTTATGTGGTTAGTAATCAGAGGTACTTGGTATTGAATCCGTAACTCGACAACGCAGGTGTCGATCCCGTGACCTTGACCACTCGGCTATCGCGGCCACACGCCGCACCAGACACAAAATGAAAGCTATTAGTAACATACTTCTTAAATTTCAAACCACGCTTACTTGCTGTTAAGGCATCTGAGTTAAGACTGCCTTCTTCATAAAGTGCTTCTATCATTTTTATGTTGCTGAAGGATTTGTTGCTGTATTGAATATTTATCTATATTGAAGCTTTTACATCTTATTTGTGGTTTTATGTGTCTATATGTTGAAATATACAAAAAAAATTGTATATCTTTCATACTGTCAACGTTTTTGTGCTTTTATTATCGAACTTTCAATTCTGATACTTTTTTTATTCAATTCTAGTAAATCGCGTTGATACTTTTTACGACATAGTAATTCCTTTTGTGTCATAAGGAGTTCTAATTCTCTAAGAAATATTTCTTTATTTATACGTATTTTATAATTTTCTAAAAATGTTTAATTTTTAATTTAAAAGTGATAAAGATTACCTTCATATATAGATTCATTAAAAAACAAACTCATTTCCATTAATTCGTCGATCAAGTAGGCTAATGAAAAATAAAATTCATAACTACTTAATTATTCTCCTATTAAAACCTTTCAAATTTTAGTTTTTTTTACACAAATATACATCTTTTTTTCAATCCTTTTTTCCCCAAGGATTCTGAAGTCATCTTTTAAATTGTCCAAACATTCTTTACTTTATCCCTTCGAATAAATTCTGTCACATATAAAAAGAAAAACGAAAAAATAAAATAGGTTTTTGTTTCCTTATGTGGAAAAAAGGTTTTTTTAACATAAAGTTGTCTTCTTTTTTAAGATTCTCGAGTTTTCCCGAATAAAGCATTTACATTCTTTTTTAATAAATTTAAGCAAACCTATACAAAAAAAAAAAATCTCGATGCATTTATTTCATCCATGGTGACTTTTTAGTTTGTTTTTACGTAAATACATTATTTAGCTTAGGCAAAAAATCTTTGGATAAAAAATGAATAAATTAGAATTGTTTTTCCCCAGATTGTTATTTACTTTGGGTTCCTTGCCAAATTAGGACTTACGTGGATTCCTTTGCTAGCAGGTACATTAATCAAAAAAAGTTTTAGCTTGGAAATCCAATATATATTTTTAAAATGATTTTATCGTATTATAACGAATTATATAACGTAATTTTCCACATTAAGTATTTAGATGAAATAGTTTAAAGGTGAAATTATTTACATATTTACAAAATATGATTAAATAATATAACAAGGTACTTTAAATCTCTGTTTTGTTCTTAATTTTTTAATTTATTGATGACTTCTATTACATATATTGCGCATTATGATTTATTGTAATCTTCTAAACATATTGTCCCTTACTATTATCCAACTCTATTATATATAGATGCCCTTAAACAATATAATATGCTTGCAAAGCATGTAAAATGTTTAAAAAATAGAAGCAGAACTGCACAGGACAAGTAAAAATGATGGACTCTATTTTAAAAAATTATATTATTGAAACTACTGCACATATATTACAATAAGTGATACATGGGTGTTAAGAGAAATATACCCAATTTTTTGTTACAATTTTTCAACGTGTAACAGACATTTTGCTACACGGCATAACGTTCGTTCCATACATTTTGTAGCATAACTATACTAATGTTATGCTGCAAATATGCTTACTTGTCCGTCCCTGTTGTTTGTTGTATCAATTGGAAATGATTGGGCTAGAAATTTATATTTTTTCGTGATATTTTTCATACCGTGTTTTAGGTCATTCTAGTTCACAGGCGGCAATTTGTACACCAGTGCTTCTCAAACTTTCAGTATTGGCGACCCAATTTTCTATCATAATTTTTATCGCGCCCCCCTTCCCCATACAATAACATTGTATCGAATGCAATCACATAATGTAATTTGATACTAAAGCTACACAATACGACTTTAATTATAAGCCGTGTAGTACCAGGTGTGGATGAATGAAGGAAGGCAGATGAGCTTGGGAATGTTATTCTTCTTTCAACAAGAACTTCGTTGGGAGTAGTGTATTTAGTTCTATTTGTCAGAGAAATAATTTATATTTTTTTAAGTTCAGATTGGTAGTATTTTATCCTGTTGTATCTGACAATGAAAGAATCTGATGATGGATTTAATGAGTTGCCTCAGAACTGTAAACCAGCTAGGGAAATAATAATATAGTAACGGATTGAGCGGAATAAAGATGTTTAGTATTTTCACCTTCTGAAATGGATGCAAACTTATCTCCATAAAATGTTTAATCATGGTGTAATAATTAACACCATAAATGCACAAATTATCAAGATAAATATTAAATTTTGAATATTATTTTTATATATGACAATCCCATGTGGGAATCAGTGTTAATTATGAAACTTGCTCTTCGTTTACTATTCATAAATTTATTATCAAATACATTGTACAGAACTGATAAAATTATAAGTATACTATATTAGTGTAAATGTGTATTTTCTTATTTATTATGTCAGAATGTATTTTGTTTTGCTTTCTTTCAGTAAATTAATAATTTTTTTACAATAATTTTTGATTTTTGATTTTTTGATGCATTTGCCCGCCCCCCTTGTAGGGTTATCACACACCCCTAGGGGGCACGCCCCACAGTTTGAGAAAGACTGTTGTACACTTCTGTAGACTTCAAACAAAATGCTGCTTCACCTTCTCCATTTCTTCTTTCGAGATGCTTGGCTGGCCGCTGCTTTTCTTTTTACACAAGCAACTTGTTTTCTTAAATTGATGATACGATTACAGAATGCTCTTGTTGGAGAGTGATTCTTTTACAAAGAGTTTTTAAATGCATGCTGCATCGAAATAACTGAAAAACGCATGCATACTCTAATATTCAAAAAATCTTCCCAATCATTATCACCAAGAGTTTGGATTTCTATCACAGCGATCATCAATAACTGTTGATTATTGATGGAAAAGAAATTGGTAAATTTCTTTTTACACATTTCCCTTATTGTAATATATGCAATAGTTTCGAAAATATGATTTTTTAAAATTGGGTTCGTCATTTGTACTCTTCCTAGATATAGAAAGAAAAAAAATGAAAGATATAGAAAAAATAAAAATGATGAATTTAATACTATTTTTTGGATTTAATAAACATCAATTTGTTTTGATTAGTCTTACTTATCTTTATATACATAAAATATTCTAGTTGTACAATTAAATAAAGTAAATGTAGAACAAAAGTCATTTGAAGAGCAAATATCGAGTTTTGTGAAGGAAATTATGTTGGTATCTAACAATAAATACTAATCTATATTTTACCGTATCTTGCTTGCTGTAATATCCCCTCCCCCTAAAAAAACTCATTCTTGGGGTCCTTTTTAAAAATTTTTTTATTATTTACTGACAGCATTTTCATTAATATGTATTAGATGTGCCCTCGGTCGAAAAGTAACTTCATACGTTCCTTCAGTGTATTTATTTTAAGGTTGTGATATGGAGAGATATAAAGAATACTATTAGCATATACTTTTATGAATCATTGCAGTTGCACAGAAATGACGTAATTAATTATTAATAAAGAACATTGTATATGAAAGTCAATTATTTGCATTATTATATATCTTCCTGTCTTTATTTAAAGGAGTCATCAATATTGTGTATTAGAAATCTCAGTATATCATTTTTTTAATTTTACAAGGAAAAACTTAAAACATAATATCATTACAGTGGAAGGTAAGCTACTCTTCTGTGTTTCAGCCAATAAAGTATGAGTGTAATAAACTTTCCTTTATTTGTAAAACAAAACATTCCATACTTAGGCTAAAATTTGATTTCTATTTGAGCTTTTTTTAAAAAAAAGTTCAGAAAATTCCTAATTGTTTTAAAGTTTCTTCATTTTAATTACGATATTTCAGTAAAATTAAAAAGTTTCCAGAAAAAGTGGGGAAAAAAATGCTTTCCTCTGAATTAGTTTAAAACAAAAAAAAAATAATAAAATTAAATAAAATAAAGAGGCATGGATGAAATATCTAATAAGGTAGTAAATAAAAATAATTTTAAATTCAAATTTATTTTACTAAATTGTTTGTTTCTATTTTTACTCACTTAAAACCAATAGAGCGCTTATATAAATAAAACATGTAGTATTAGTAAAAATATTATTAAAGTTGAGGCGCCCCTAAAGTATTTAATATTTAGTAAATGTTGGTAAGTTTCCAAGAACTGGTAAAATTTTGTATCTAATGTCATTTTTCAAAATTGATCATGTATGTTAAATACCATTTAATTAAAATCTATAAAATACTAAGTAGATATTCATTTATTGAAACTGAATAAGCAGAACTTGAATATTTTTAAAATACGAGGGTCATTTCAAACATAATGCATGTATTTTTTTATTTTACATATTTATTTGGATAGCAATATTTTTAAAGGCAATAAATGTACGCATGTTTCATCACAATGACGGTTCCAAGGGCTTGGAAGCTTATTAATTCTATCCAATACAACACATATATTCATCAATTGCAGAGGTTCCCAAACTTTTTGTCCTATAGACTCCTTGTTATGCTTTTTTGGTTTGGTGTAGACCTTTGCTTACCTCTAATATTGAATGTTTGTAAATTTTATCAACGTAAAGGCCTTTTTGACTGCTGGTATGCAGCTACTCACTTTAAAAGACATAAATTCCTAAATGTATAGTGCTTAAATTTTAAGAAACAATTAATTCCGTTAAAATTTAATTAATACATAAAATAAGTTATCAACAAACAAATGCTTTTAATGGAAAGAATGAATTGGGTGCTTTAATAACATTTTTTAAACATTTGTCATCAATCTTGTTAGGTTTAACTGTAAGTCAACTCGCTTAGTATAGTGTCTAGTCTTTTCTCTTCCATTCTTTTTTTTTTTATCATTTTGGAGATTGGCCAAACGCGCAAAAACTCCTTTTCGCTAGGAACGACAGTTAAAATCTTTCTCACAGTACTCCGAAATTCGGGATAAGTAAGAAATATGTCTTTAAAAAGCAAAAATTACTGACATCCATTGTGCTTATTCTAATTAAAATGACATTTTTTTTTTTCATTGTGGCATGAATTCATTGCCTACTTTGGTATTACCATATAACCAAAGCATTATCAAACCTAGTTTCAAAATCTGAATAAAAGACATCTAAATATTTAACGTAGATTAAAGCTTCATTTTCCCGACAGTTATCTGCGGCCAATAGAGAATTTGGGAAAATTAGCGACGTACATTATGATACTCCTTTAGCTTGATTCTGACAAGGATCTCTAAAAAGATGGTCCTGCTTTAATAAAATGTATGCTAACCCTTTGTAACCGTATATATATATATATATATATATATATATATATATATATATATACATTTAGTAAATAAATCTGTTAAATAAAATTTGGTTTCCATTTGAGTAAGTTTCCTTTTGAAATTAAAGTCAAGATCGAGTTTAATGAGAGCTTTATCTTAGATCCCCATTTACATCTTACAGACCTCCAAATTATTTTTTCGCTAAATATGCCCCCTTGTAGATCGTCACTGGAGGTCAATATAGACCACTTAGGGATTCACTGATATATCCAATGTATAGAAAAAAATGGTAGCCTATAGATGAAAAAGACACCTTCATATAGGTTCATTCAACTTTGGGAATAAATTGGTCTAACGGACTCATGCCAGGATTATAGGGTGCATGAGGTAATACTTCCTCACTGTATTGAAGCAACTGTCTCTTTACGAGATGGTTAACACGAAGCCGAACATTGTCATGGAGAATGAACCGCCCAGCCTCCAACAATTGAGGTCGAGTTTTGTGAATCACTTTTTCAGTTTCTGATGGAAAGCACAAGAGCATAGTCCTGTGACACTTTGTCTGCAAGGAACTCTTTCTTAAAGAATATTCCTTGGCAACCATAAGCAAAAATCATTATTGGTTTCTCTTTGGGAGAGCACCGCGATTTTTTAATCATGGTGAAGATTTAACTCTCCACAGAAAAACTGAAATGTGGTTTATTTAAAATTCACCACATTTTTTCCCCTTTTTTTTCTTTTTTTCTTCTTAACGCTAAGTATTATGGATTTTGGACTAGTTTTTGCCACATATAGTTTCTGTCTTAATGTATGGTCTGCTGCTTCCAATATTGTCAGTATTTCAGACCACTGCTAGCTCTTTTTGTAATTTGTGTTAATGAAAATCTATACGATATCGTTGAAAAAAACATATTGCTTTCTCGTAGTCCCAGTTACAACTTAAATAAACTTTCTCTTTCAATGCCTCTTACCCAACCGCAGTAACTCCCCCTTGTAAAAATTATTTTCAAATGACCCCCTTTATTAGATTAGTAAGTTATTTCTGTCATTTTTATAACATGCAATTATTTCAAAGACTATTTACGTTGGATATAAGGCAAAAATTTAAGAACTTGCTATGTTTGGTATTGGCATGTACCTTGCTTAACCCCTTAAGTTCCGCCGGCGTATATATCCATCTTATTCAACCGGTGCATTGAAAAGACCGGACTTGTATACATCCGTCCTTACAAAGTACGATTATTTTCTTAGCGCTGCTATCATTAAAACTATTCCGAAGGCTTTAGAATGCAATCAAATGGCTTTGCCAGTGTTTGCGAAGAGTTTACTTATATCAGAGAAAAATTTGCTTGTCTGTACCTTACCCACCAATACATCGCGTATGCGCACCTACGTGAAAAACGGGTCATTGGGCAGCGAATCGCGTTACTTTTAATCGGCAGTTGAGGTATTGTGTAACAAACTGATTATATAACCGTTCAATTTGTAATACCTGTCGGTTCCTGCTTGTCTCTGAAACTCCTTTTCTACCTGTAAACCCTGCTAGGTGTGTGGGAGAGAGTGAATGATCATCTCAGACATGATTTCAGTCTAATTAATTTATTGTTACCAAAATATCAATCAGACATAATAACAATCTAATTAAGGTAGGCGATTAAATAGTAGAACGAGGAGGTAAGATTCTATAGCACGGGGATACTTCTACGGACACTCAACTGAATGTAAGAAAGCTTAAGTACGCTCAAATATAACTACGTCACACACTAATAAGCTAACTTCTAATTAATCAAGCTTGCTATGCTACCTGTACTCTTTATGCATCGGATCCTAACACCGGAATCCTGCAGGTGATATTTATCGGAATTGATAAATGTCGTTGAATTCACTGGTGTAATCTGTTTTCCTGGAAAACTCCAAGACCTCTAAATAATTCCACTATCTTTCAATCTTCAACTAACAAACTAACTCGCAGACTTTATGCTAGCTCCTACTTACCAACTCCAACGTGCCAGCTCACAAACTCGCGAAAATAGAATTTATATAATATACTTCATTTACATAATCACGCTTCCTTGGTAGGCGAAAGTTGGTTGAATAAAACTATTTTTCCTCAGAAAAGTAATCAAGGTGTTAATATAGTCGCGGATAGATCCGTCACAAATTTAACTTCGAACATAATTCTAGCCCTTAAAAATGTAATATAATGTCTACAACTTAAGAATTTAAATTTGAGAATAACGCTACATATATATTTGAATTGATTTTAATTTGCATCGCTGTCTGAAGCAACGCAAGAGCTATTGGTGACAGACCTCGTAATTTTAACCATGACAAAGACGACTCCTGATTTAACACCCACTCCCCAGACATCATTGGGAAGGTTTTGAGTCTAAAAAGCAAACCTAAAAATGTTGTTCTAATAGTAAAGCATTGGGAGCAAAGACAGTATATTGTATAATGGCCCAGATGTAGTTTAAAACATGTTCCTCGAGCCAAAAGACACTAGGTTAAACATGCTGATGAATTGTTGACAATGCCTAAAACCAATTTCAGTTTAATGTGTCGACATGCTTTAGATTTATTCAAAATAACTCAATAGAACGGAAGAATTTACATAAAATAGAAAATGATAATAGAGTATTAAATGGAAATTTAGTAAACGAAAAATAAAAGATCAACTTTAAAGTCGGCAGGTAGTGTACAGGTAAAGGTAGAAGATCCTCCCCATTCCCCTTATACCCTTGAATAATGAAGAAATATTTAAAAAAGAGAAGTGAGCACTTTTAAGAAATAAAAATAAGCAAGTTTCTTAAAAATTGGATTCTGCTGTGAAAAGGTTGTGAATATTTTGATTTGTAAGACTTTTTGATGTTAAAATACGTAAACGTCTTTTTCTGAGTTCAAAATTGACAGCACTGTCATGGAATTCTAAAATATGTATTTTTATATTTTTTCGCAGAAAAAGTTTTATGTTACATATTCAGATTAAATATAAAGTACAGCATGTGAAAAATGACATAAAAAATTGAGTTTTATATAAAAAAGCGCCACACCTTCATAATGAAAATAAAAACCCAATTTAGTTATTTAAGCATTTTACGCGAAATATCGTTTTATGTATAAATATATATCTTTTCCTGGTTCCAGACCTTCATAAAACTAGATCATAAATACTCCGAATTTCATCTTTTTATGTTCACAACTCTTTTCTGAGCTCAATCTTGGCGTGAAAAGTCTGAAAAATGTGTCTGTATATCCAGCGAAAGAAATATCACTTTAGAAGTCGTTTCCAGGCAATACGGGAAATTCCATGAAATTGTATGGGATTCAAAGAACATTTCGAATAAATTACACCAAATACCAGGATTTTCGGGAAGAAAAATAACCTGTGAAGAGTAATAGAAAGAACTTTATCCTTTTTTTTTTGTTACTTTCAAAGATCGAACATGCCAAGTATACTTAGTTTCCATGCCTAATAAATTAGTGCATTTTAAAAACTAAATTACATAAACAAGTATTTTATGGTGGACATCGTACTATTTATTCAGAAATTGAACCTCTTTATACTTTTCGCTATTTAATTCCAATGTGTGTGTACCATTCTATACAGCCAACCAATATGGATATGACACTCGGCTTGTAATCGAATGCGCTCGGATTCGAATTCCGAATAACCCATGCATGTATCATCGGGAAAAGAAGTTGGACTTTTTCACCTAAATTATGTGTGTGTGTGGATTCTCGCGTGTCGAATGGAAAGTAGCGCACCCTTTTGTTCTATGTTGGGATCATAGTTTAGAATAGAAGTCTACATTCTTCTGTGATTGTATGTTATTGTCCATCTATCTTTCGTATATATCCCTGTTTGAAACGAACAACTATCCTATGTACCGTTAGGTTATAATTCTAACTTATAACTTTTTCACCCTCTATTTCGAAGCTATACCTCAAATCAAAATATAAGTACTTTTTACTTGATATTCGTCTTCTTAAGCTACTTGAGAACTATTGATGACAGATCTTATAGTTTTAAACGATGGGCATACATCAACCCTTTTATCCGGTGGGTCTTCAGTGGCACCAAGACTTGAACCCACGATTCAACAATACCGGCCAGAATTCTAAACCATGGCTATGGTTATGGGGATATTAAAATTTTTATAGGTATGAATAACGATGCTATGTTCTTATAATGATTCTATACTTTTTGCTTCTTTAAAAAAATGAAACTCAATATAAGATGCATTTCAATAAATTTGTGAACTTGAGAATATTAATTTTTTATATTTCTAATGCAGTTGGTAATTCAGAGACAAATATCCTTATGCCTTGAAAAGATCTGAAAGCTAGAAAAATATAATAATAACAAAGCAACAGAATGTACAATACAATAATTTACCCAATAGAGTTTGAAGTACAAAAGAATCACAAAAGGAAAAAAAAAAGAAAAATGTATAGAATAGAAGTCATTTATAGAGAGGATAAAACAGGATGAAGTCTGCAATCTGTTTGAAAGGTCTCTAGCCTCCCAGTATTTTGAGAATATATTGCTCTGAAGAACGCAGAGCAGATGAAGTGATACCCGGCGTTCATCACCGCACCATTGCAACAAAGGGGATAGGCAGGACTATCAACTATTTGGAATCTGAGATGTGTTATGTAGCTATACGAAAAGCAGATACACCGCTGCTACTGAGGTAGTCTAAAAGACCATAGACGTCCTTGCCCTGAATTAGTCTCTTGTTCTTTCTTCTAGTTGTGACAATTGCTTGGCCCTGAAGATCATAATTAAATAAGTAAAATCTTCTACGTCTCCATAAAATGTGTTTATTACAACCGATGGTAACTTCATTTTCATATCAGGAGCTTGTATTTGCTCAGTAGACACAACAGAAGTAGATAAAAATTCAGAAATTACCGGATTGGATCTTTCTCGGGTTTTCTTTTTAGCGAGAAAAATTGTTAGCTTGGCGTTGTCTTGTTTTTCTCTCATTCAACCACGTCTTGTTCGTGCGTCTTATCTCATCCAGCATCAAATTATGTATTTCTTCGTCAACTTTTCTCAATTCTTTTATCTATTCTTCTAAACGTTCTTGTTCATAGTAAATAGTGTTACATAGTGGTACTTCTTTCACCTTAGTTATATCAAGCGAGTTACAGCTCAATGTATAGCAGACATGCTCCGTTTTAAGCTCGCCAGTATATTGTTTGGCACCATTGTTTATTATATATATGTGCACCGTAGTTCGCCATAAAAGTGTCAGTCATCTATATTTCACGTGAATAAAAATTTCCTGATTCCTTTCAATTAGGATTCATCATTATATATTAAATAAGTAAACATGGTTAAAGTGTAGTATAGGGGGAGCCCTTGGCGATGTCAATTTCTTTTGGCGACAAAAAACGATTGCCAAGCTTCTTCACTTTGCGATAGATGTCCGGAAGCCAGAATGAATTCGTTATCTCACCATAATATCTATATAAAAGTTACCAAATCCAAAAAAAAAACAAAAAATTGCCAAATCTATATAGTACACTTGAGCCAGTAAACATTAAAACAGAAATTAAGCAAACATTTAAAACAACAACATTTTCTCATTTTTCCTTATTATCTTTTTTTGTGCACAAACAAAAACTGTTGCCACTCACGTCAAGACATATTTGTTTTTAAACAGCATCTATAAGAAAATAAAATATGCACGATGACGTCACTGTTTGAGAATTTTTCAGACTGCCTGCGGAATTCAAGCGTGCAGCTGCCATATTGAATTTTTGTCGGTTAAGACTTATAACTTCACATCTTTTTAGCGAAAAATAATTATTTGTCTCGAAGCATACTATTTTCTTAGTGTAATTTGTAAAAGAATATTTTGAAAATTTTAAATTTAGTAAATTAAATCAAAATTCTACTCGTATATATTATTTACCGTATTGCTTCAGTAGTAACTATAAGTAATATCTTTTTCATGAGAATTATTACAATGCAGAAAAATAATTTAGAAACGAAAATAATTAATTTATGTATTTACGTAGTTCTTAAATTCTGGCTCTTTACTCCATGAGGGTAATCTGGAAATAAAATCATGTAGGTATTACTTCAAATTATTTCCTGTGGAAAACCGTATTAAGCGTTTATTTTACCTTTTCATCCCCTTTTTACAAGACTATTAATGCTCCAGTGATCCAGCGTTGATTGATAGTAATGCACATTGCTTAGAGAAACTTGTATTGTCCCTTGCTAAGTCTAAACTAATCTCTTAATTCTTCCATCTTACCTTTATATTTTTTGTTTCCTTTTTCTCCTGTTCCTCCTTCATCTCACGGGATTTTTATTTAAATTTTTTTATTCGTACAGTTTTTCTAGAATTGTCTGATCGCTGACAATTTAATCGCTTCAGTAAATTTAGTCCTCAATAATTTTCCCTTCCTATTTTTCGCCTCTTACTCTTATTTAGTCATCCGAATAATTGCTTGTTTGAGTAATTAATCTTTTTTCACAACAATTCTTCATGCCGATAAAAATTGTCTGAATGACTTTAATTGCTGGAATTAGTAACGCTGCTTTTTTTCGGAAAGCGACTTATGTGTTTTGTATGTCAAACAACGCTTTTTTTTCTATTTTGGACAGATCTGTAACTTTTGAAAATCCTAAAAGAGGGTGTATTTCTCAATATAATTATATCTTTTCTTCTTGAAATTTTCTCTTTACATTTCTCTTTTTTTAGAATTTGTACTTACAAACTTATATACTTATTTTTAAATTCTATAGTTTAAGTACTTTAACTTCTATAATGTGAATGCTTTAATTAATTTTTTTCAGTATTATGAATTTTTAACGTAATTCAAGTGAAGAAAAAAGTAATCAAGCTCGACACGTTTTTTTTCTCGGGATATTTAATATGTTACTACGTACAAACAAGAGTTATAAATAGTTTTATAAATTATTTTAAACGGATTTTTTTAATTTTTTGGCTTTATATATACACTTTTTACTCGAATTTTTTTCATTATTTTAAAGAGCATTTTTCCTCGGAAATGTTTTAAATTTTTCTAGATGATCATTAATATTTGCTCCATTAATTATTCAAATAAATTGATATTTATACTTCTAAAAGTATAATCAAGCAATTTGTAGGAAAAACCTTTAATTCCTAAATATGGAGTTAAATTAATACATTAATGTATTCATTAATTCTTCATCTACACAAATGTCTAATATATTAGAATTGATGCTAACTGAGCAATTCATAATTTTCTGTCTTTTCCAAACTTTAGCTGAATCTCTGAAGTAAAATCAAATAATAGTTTTTTCAGTGCTTGAAATTTTAAATAAATTTTGAAATAAATTGAATTCCATTGTACATTTGTATTGAAGTATTTCATGCATAAATATGTTTGAATTAACTTCTCTTATTGAAAACTAATCACGGATTATTGATGAGTTCAAACAATGCAAAAATCATAAAATGAGAAGTAATGACTTATTTAATCCATAATTCAGTCTTACAACTGTCAAAGTCCTGCTACATGAGGACTCAGTCTTAGCTCATTAATTTTCACGAGATGACTTATTTTGAAAATCTCTTCTTTGGGATGGAACTTCTGGTAAATTGCTTTCCACTGAGCAGTGGGATTTGTTCGATAAAGCAAAAACTGAAGAAGCGGAAAATTATATAGTCTCATCTGAAAACAAGAGAGCTTCGTATATTGATATTTATTTATTTATATGCTCGGAAAAAATCGAATTCTCCCTGAGAGCTTAGAACTAACAAACGGTCCTCCAAGATAGACAGGAATCACCCCCACCCTTCCTCTCCAAAAAAAAAGAATGCACAAACAGTGAGTAGAAAAAAATTTAAAAAAATAGAGGCGAGATGATAAAATTTTGTCACAGACAGATTGCGAAATTAGGAAACAGGGAACTAACTTGTTACAAATAATATTGTAAAAAATAAATTATAACTAAGAGGAAATTCATTTTTGTGTAAGTTTTACTGTAGTATGAGGCGAAAAAATAACATAGTTATCAAAGTCCCCGGAAGGACAACATAAACAATTAGGAGCAGAAATGAACTTGAACCTATGAAAGTAAACACAGGGAAAGATCCATGGATAGTAGGGGAAAAAATAAGTTGCCTTGAAAGAAAGGTAATATTAAAATCGAGGTTTCTAATAAACAGTTTGCCCCGTTTCCCCATTTGACAATCATTCCAGCAGAAAGTCAAAAATTCGTGCGTAAAGGTTTTGAAATAATTATTTAATAAAGAGTGAGTAACTGGGATAGCGAAGATATCAATAACTAGAATAGTTTTTTTTTTACATATAAATATTAGAAATCCTTAAGGGGATTATCATTGCTGCTTGAGCTGTGGTTTTACACGAAATCCAAGCTACTACATGAACAATGGCTATAAATCAGAGAACACCAGAAAACAATGGAAACAGTTTTGACTTTGGTAATATTTAGATTCTGATCTGATAATGTAGTATCCATTAAATTTCAGGAGAGTTTAGAATTATTCTTGATCTATTTCTGGGTAAGGCTGAACGAGAGAGACCTCATCAAGATAGTCTGTGAAGGTACATTTAAACATTAAATGAAACTGTATGTGTGGTTAAAATAAATATTCCACACAGTGGGTGAATTTACCGAGTCCTGAGTATAACCGCTTGCACTATTGTTTGATACAGGAAAATGTTTTACTATATTTCCAAGAAACATTACTATAAACAATAGTTTCAATCTTCAAACTTAGAAATTTATGTACATTGTTTCATTTAAGATATTCAAATGACGCTCTCTGTGTGCACATGAAAACGATTATGGAAAATTGTACATTTTGAAAATAAAATTTAAAAAAACAAGTATTTTTTTCTCTTTCACTCTTCGATCTACTCTAGTGTATACTTAATTAGACTATCCAAAACCCCTATATGTCAGTAAAATACAGAAATTTAAAATACTTTTACTTAGATGGTTGAAGTTTCCTGCAATGGAATTAGAAAAATTATTTCCTAACACAGATTTACGTTCCTAAAATTTTATGGTTTTAAGATATTTAAAAAATGATATTCATTTAATTCGAGCAATTAATAAATATTTCGATACTTAGTAGATTTGTGGAACAATGTATTTTATATGATTTTAGATTTTTAAAAGGAAATGTCGATATGTTTAATATATATATATATATATATATATATATATATTTGTGTATGTGAGAGAGATTTCGCTATGAAAAATTACATTTTGCATCCTTTTTATTAACTGTGATGAGATGATGTAGTCGTGGCATAAATGACGAGGAAACATTTTGTTAAATTACAATGGACATTTATTTTGTTGTGTAGTGAAACATTGAACATGTAGCAACATAGTGAAACATAGAACATGTAACACACACATAGGGCAATACACAGAAAGATAAACATGTGCGGTTTCCATGATAGTTAAGTGAAGTAACTTTCTTTCTTATAACAGTCATAACGGTCATTATATCTGTGCATATGGGGTGCTTGCGTCACCCGATCCCATATCTGGTGGTGAAATGGATGTTGAGCAAAGTTCCCGTTATCAAGCTGATAAACTGCTTCCTGATTGGCCGAGCCAATCATTTAGTTGATGTACATGCATGTTGTAAAATGTTCGAGAAGAATGAGAGCTGAAAGGCTGCTTTCTCATTGGTTCAGGGTAGTTGAGGACTGAGACTCTCATTGGTTGCCCGAGGGGACTTGAGATTGAAATATATAGAAAGGAGAGGGTCTTGTCCAGTGGAGAAAACCAAAGCTTTTGTTCTTTCCAGATAACCCTTTATTTATACTGAAGGACAACCGGAAGCCCTTAAAAGGCTTTCCTGATTGGTACGGATAATCAGATAATATACATTATATCAGCGGCTCTTAGACTTTTGATCACCACGGTCCCTCTTTATGTATCAGCCTGACATCACGGATCCCCTTGATTTTGAACACCCTTCCTAAGTACCTTCACATGTCTTCTACTACTTATGCAAGCATAATAAATAAATAAAGAACTTGTTTGCATTATTTAAACGTTTTCATAAAAAGGATGGTGCTTAATTTCTTTTAAAAAAGCTATATGTTTAACTATGTAGTTGCAAGCAAAAATAAAACTTGTGATGGTTCTATCCACACTCTTTTAACCAACAGTCCTCTTGTGAATTTTCTGGTCTTGAAAACTTATTTTATTATAAAATTCTTCCTCGAAGAAAACGTGAACATGCAAATTAGGACTACTATATAGAGTCAAGGCTTTCAGGTAAGAATGAGAGACAGGATATATTGCTAGCGGAGCCGCAATTAATGAAACTGAATGTGAATTGCGGATATATAATTTTTGATAATCGAATTATTTAACTTGACGATCTGTCACTGGAGGTTGAATCTACAAGGGGTGATCAAATGAAAAGGTATGAAACGACATAAAAATGAAACAGTTAAATATTTGCATATTCCGCCAAGGGAGAATGTAGCGAGACATCTCGGGATGCCATTGGAGACTCTGACTGGGATCGGATCATGCGCGGGTGCCCGCATGCGCAGGAGAGAGCAAAGGCTCTTATAAAAAGCGGCGTCCAAATGATGCGAGCACAAAATTACTCGAGCACAGAAAAAGCATTAACTCCGGTGTGTACTGTGAGACACTCCGACGCCTACGCAGGTCCATCAAGAACAAAAGACCGGGGCTGCTCACGGAGGGTGTGGTTCTGCTCCATGATAACGCGCGTCCACACGTCTCCAGAGTCACACAAATGGAACTGGACAAGTTCCAATGGGAGACGTTGGACCATCCGTCCTACAGTCCGGACATGTCACCCTGCGATTTCCATGTGTTTGGTCCACTGAAGAAACACCTGAAAGGAAAGCGCTTCAACTCAGACGACGTACTCAAGGACACTGTGAAGGACAGGGTCTCGTCACAGCCACAGGAATTCTGGGAACAAGGAATCCTGTGGCTTGTGCATCAGTGGGATCGTTGTGCTCAGGCCTATGGTGTATATTTTGAATAAAGTCTATATTTGTACCCACCGTGTCGTTTCGTACCTTTTCATTTGATCACCCTTGTAGATTTAATAGCTAAAAAGACAGATAATTGTTTAATATTAAACAGAATCTCAAAATCTGATTCCACAACAAATTAATTGCATATTGAATGGTCCAGGGGTGGGCGGACTTTTACACGACACGGTCTACTTCTAATTTTTTAAAGGTGTTGCGGTCCACTCTGGGGCGTAGGTATGATAAGCGAAATAAAAATGCTCAATAATATTTATATTGTAACAATAATAAATACAAAAATATATTTGCCCTACATAACTACAATAAAAAAACTTACACTTTTAAAACTGCGTTTTAAAAAAAACTCAAAATACAAACATAATAAGTATACCCAAAAATTTAATATTATCAGATGATGCATTTATTACCAAACAATTCAAAATACATTAAAAAATAAATCATTTTCTTTTAAAGTTAGTTCTCGTAGGTAAAGTCTCAGCAGAAGACTTAGTTTGCATATTATCCGTACTAATCTTGAATATCTCCGTATATAATTACTTACAGTTAATCTTGCGATGAATTCTAAGTGGTCGTCTGTGAAATGGGAATGATACGTTGTTTTGATTGTATCCATCGTTGAAAATATAGATTCACATTGGTAGGTGGAACTAAAGAACGATGTTAAATGAATTAAAGCTTTTTTAAATTAGGATACTTTACTTCGTCCATTAGATTCCAAAAGTTATTCTTTTAAAATTGCGTCCTTTTGAAGGAGAAAAATCTTGTGTTTCAAGAGAAATAAAAAGAATATTTAAAAAATTTGCTTTCCATTATTTTGCTTTGCCGAGCTTGTCTTGCAATGTGTAATCAGTCATGACTTTAGACCACCATACCTCAAGAAACCTCTAAAAACTGGGATGTTTCGGTCACACTTGCTCCAGCTAGACGGGCTTCCGCAATTTGACCTCTTTGAAAATCTAAGAGATCTAACATTTTATGATTTTGAAAAAAAAAATATCCAAGACTTACAGAACTTCCATAAAGTTACCGAATACTACTAGAATATACGCATTTATATTTGTAAAAAATATCTGGTAGCTATTATTATACTTTAATGCTTACGAAGTGCATTCAAAAATATATATCACTTTTATTCACGGGTGTTTCCAGTATTTTGATAACCACCTGTGTTTCTTTAAGTATGCATGTCTAAGATTTTATGTGAAAGCGGTCACCCTAAAATGTCTTGGCGATCCACCGGTCGATCGCGATCGACTTAATGCTTACCCCGGGAATAGTCTATTAATAGCTTTTGTATATATTTTCATTTATAATTCTGCAAAAATCTAATTTTTTATTTACTTTAGCAAGCTATGCGTGAGCATTTCTTTTTGGGAGGCTAATATTAGCGCATAAAATTTAACATAGCATTGCTTCATTTACTTACGCATGTATTGTAGGACAATTTTTTAAGAAATAAGAGTTTCTGATTATTTACTTCTCAATGTACCTCTTACAACAAGTTTTTGCCCCACCAACTTCTGAACAAAATATTTTTGCATATAAGTTATGCTCTTTTGCTTTTTCACATCTTTTTTTTTCCTTAAGGAAAAAACTCTTTTTATGATCATCCGCGTGAAACAAGCTCATTAAACATTTTTTATGAAAATTGCCATTCCTCTCTGCGTAATGAAAAAAAGGCCCCAGATTATTATGTAAAACTATCCTCTATATAAACGTCAAGGAAAAACAGAACAAATAATAGTTCAGAGCTTAGGTAAGCTTTTTTGTATTAAGAGATAAAATCTCCCGGGTATAAGTTTCAGGATTTATGTTATGAGCAAAAGAAATAACTTTTTCTTTTTTTTTTTAATCTTGGGGAAGAATCAACTAAACAAGAATTAAGACATAAATTCGTCCAGAAATGCTGACGACAAAGCTGTAAACGAAAAATTATGACTGAAAGATAAATATGTATTTTATGATTAGCTCTGTGCTTGCTGTTAAATAAATTTAAACTTGGTTTGCATATAGGTGGGGCAGTGTTTTATTTCTTTTATAGGAATTCGACAAGATTTATGAATAATTTACAAAATTCTATTAAAAGATAATAATGAGGAAATATCAGTCTTGATGAAAAATACGTACACATGTTCTATATTTATTAACAAATGAAACAAACCATTAACTTTTACATTTATTTTTCCATGTCGCAGGATGTATAAATCAATATATAGGAGTTATTTTAAAGTTGCATGAAACACATATTTTACATAATTCTGTTATGACTTTAATATAATTTATTGAAGATAAAATATTATTACTCAATGTAAAGATGTAAGATGATTCTCTCACACTTCACACACACATATGCACACATGCATACACGCAAGCACACACACACAACATTCGTTAAGCGAAAAAAATTTGTGTTTTTGGTATGGTGTATTAATTTTTTACTGCATTAATATTTCGCTACATATTAACAACTTTTCAATAATGATTACTCATCTACACGTGGGTTTAAGGTATTCGACTACTTCCGACAATTTTTTTTAATAAAAATGAAGTTATGGGGATTTTTTTATGGTTTTTAGATTTGTTTAGTACAACTTAAGAAAAATATGCTAAAATGAAGAAGAAGAAAATTATTAGCACTAAAATGGGAAAAAATGGGTAAAAACTTACAAAAAATAACATAAACGTGACCCATTTAAAAGTTTATGAACAAATTTTAAATTTTTCAATTTTGATATATTGCTATGTGGTTTATTTTTGAAATGACCTACCGGATAAAAGATATTTTAATTTTTATAAAAACTAGAGCATTTTATCTTATTTACTATATGAAATTGCTTAGAGAAAACAGTGATTATATTAACATAAGGGACTGTAAATTTTGTAATAAAACAGTGATTGAGAAATTTGATGGTTAAAACACTTTTACTATTATAGAGAACATACACAAAAAAATTAAGTTAATTATTTTCAAAATTTTTTCAGCAATCGCTGTCCCCGTTTGAGCATTTTCAAAAAGTCTCATTTCGAGTTAAACGCGCTTTAAAGTACATCTTGCTTAAAGTAATGACATTTGTTTTTACTAAAACACATGTAGTTTTTGTTCTAGTGAACGGAAAATAATACACTTGGTGTTTTTATAAAGCTAATAAGATGGCATATAAAACAAAATCATAAAAAATTGTCAATTTTTGGCTAAATTCACAATTTTAGGGTAGTCGGATATCTCAAAAGAGTCAACCTTCTTTTTTTCCCCCTAATGAGCTGCATATTAGCAACTAGGCCATTGCAGACACTGAAAGTCTCCAAATGTGAGAGCTATTTTATGGTGCTACCACAAAATGACTAAATTACTATTAATAACTCTTTTGCTTACAATTAAGGTGAAAAAATGAAAATTCCATACCAATGCTAAATTAAAAGAGCAATAAGCCTTATTTTGAAACAAATACAGAAGGGGTATCAATCAATAAATCACATTCAAATAACAGTAAATTATAAATACTTAAAACGCATCCTTTCTCACTCTAATACTTATGATAATATTTCCATACGAAATATATATCAATTACCACGATGCATAAAATTTCTCATAAATTCAATATCAGTAACCTATTGATAAATGGAAAATCTTGTTTATCTCTGTTATATCAGTTTTTCAGAAATCTAAGATATAAGACATATCGCATACATAAACATCGCATAACTTAAATTTTCTTTTTATAGATATCTAACATGTTTCCTTCTCAATATGGTCTCAATTTAGCTTAGAATTTTAAAGTTCTTTCCTTCCCTCATATGAATATTCCTGATGAAATATAAAATTGCAACGTAAATTTAAAATACATAACATTTTCTCAGATATAAATCGAAAATTCAATTCTTGGATAGTTTATCACACATTTACATACATTTCATGAAAGTCTACCTAATTAAATAGCTTATTCCAATATGGATATCACTAACATTTTTAGTATCTTTTCTCTCGAAGCAAACACTTTTGTGAAGAAATTTAGAACTTGTTCATATTGAAAAACTTTAAAGGAGATAGATTAAGTTTTGGAATAATTCCAATGCTCAAAGGCTTGAAAATGCGCAATCTAATGATACAGAATAGTTTTCTGTTTGGTTATATCCTGAATATGGTTTGTTTATATCTCATGGTGTTATTTTCTGATAAACTAATGTATTATATGTAGATCTGAAAAATATTAATATGACTTTACTAGATAGAATTGCTTAACGAAGACTCGAGGATGTTTCAGGGGTAATAAAACTAAAATTTTGGGTTTCTTTCGTCTTTATATCTGAGAAGGGAATTGTTGCGCATTTGAAAGATGAATTTTTCTTATGTGAGAAATGTATTTGTAATAGTTTAGACTAGAGTTGCAACTTACTAAGAGTTTTCCTTTTAAATTGATAGGTGTCGCCCAAAATGACACATTTATGTTAGTAATATATTTTACTCTGTAATATTTCACGTTTTACCAGAAATAAACTTGTTTAAGAATAGATAGTTTAGAAGTCTCGGTATTTTCAAATATTTTACTTACATATTTCAAAAGTGTATATAGGTATATTTCTTTGTTTCTTACAAAATATATTCATTATTATTTTCTTCTCGTTTTATGAAATATATCTGAGAAAAATTCCGAAAATACAAAAGTATTTCGGGTTAGAAAATAAATGTCGAAAGTAATGTGAATTGTTTCCAAAATTTTTTTAAAAATTTGAATTATTTTTTAAAGAAAGAATTCGTTAGTCTTTTTTAAATTTAAGCAAATATATAATACTTTCCTTTGAAACTTAAATAGAAAACATGATTGCCAGATACAGCCAATCATACAGATTTTTATAATTCATTCCACTAAAAAATAGTTTTAGAAAGAAAAAAAAGAAACGAGCCTTACAGTAGTCACATACGATGTGTAACATCTGACATGTTATCGTGGTAAATTCGCAATAGCAACTTATATCCTGAAAAAAATGAATCGAGTATGATTGGAAATAATTTTCTACGGAATAATTATATCTTCAATGAAAATTTTATTTAATTAACACAATGAGTAATGCAATTTTTTATCAAAAATAATTATTCTTGTTCAATTTGCGGAAGAGCGGTAATGATAAGTTATGATAACTAAAATATGACTCATATACTTGTGATTTCAAAGTATTTAAAAACCGTTGAAAAATAGAGTCAATAACAGTACCACTGTTAGTTGTCCAGACATTTCGAGATGAGTTCATCATTCAAAAAAGCTATGAGTAGCTCGGCTTCTAGCAAACTGAAGTTAACTTTAAAATCACCACTCAAAATCATGGGAAGCGAGCGATAGTTTTTTTTTAAAGAGTAAAACCACCTTCGGTATATAATAAAAGTAAAAAATGCAGGAAATCTTTAATTTTTTGAACCGTTTGATTCGGAGAAATGTATACGACCACCGAATTCACTGTTTGTCCATTTTCAAATGAGTATTCTGCCGCATATATGTCCCCAATATCTTGACTAACAATACCCAGTCCACTTGTTTGACGATAAATAATATCCATATGAGGAGCCACAACATGTGAGTAGTTCTATTTGCGATAGATCGCAACACCAGCGGTTCTGTGGCCCGGGCGTTTAAACGTTACGCAGCAATCGAAGTTAGGTATCCAAACACGTTCGTCATTATCTAACCACGCCTCTGCTAACATGAGTAACATACAATTTTGTGAAATAACGTCGAAATCTGTTTGGTGAGCCCTCAGACTTTGACAATTGAGCGTAAGGATGGCAAGTTTATCCTTGGTGAAGTCTAATAAGATTTGCTGGTATGTGCGAAGGGGATTTAGAGTCAAGCGCAAACGAAACCAAGTTTTTGAATTGGAATCTTTTGAAATGCTAAATTTAACAACATAAAGAAGGCTGGCGGTTATTGATGACTGCTTGAGTTGGACCCCACGTGGGTATATCTATATAAGATCCAGCTAAATGACTTAGCTTCTTCTTTAATCCTAAAGTGAGAAAACAAAACAAAAACAAAGATCCCACGGCCTAGACCACCCGGGGGGGGGGGAGCCCCTCCCGAAAGAAGGAGAAAAAACAGAACTTCACTACGAGGGTAGAGAAGAGACGCCACCAAGCGCGCTGATTAGTCAAATTACATAGCGCGTTCTTCCCCGATTTCCTGTTACGCACTTCCGTCCCTTTTCACGAAATCACCCCCACAAATCTTCAGCAACTTAGAGGAAAGATGTTACACATCAAAAACGTAATTAATTTTGCTGTCTAATATAAAAAGTTCTAAATTCAGGAGAAATGTTTGTAAATTGTATTATAAAGCCGAATGCATTCTGCAGTTTTTTAAAATATGTTGATATTTAAAATTCAAAATATTTCCCCAAATTAGTTGCAATTACTTAACAAATAATGAAAACCTATATTTCTTTATTTAAAAAGCATTCCGAATAAATTTATGCAAAGGAAGCGTTTCAAATGTCAAATGAAATGCTTGAGGAAACCAAAAGGAATTTTCAGTGCAGTAATATGTGTTCTGTAAAAAGAGTCTATTACATATTTAAAATCGTTTAACAACTTAAGTTAACGGGATTAAAATTCAAATTAGTGATAATTGTGAAGTAAAGGTGAGAATTAAGTCGTCTGTGTTCTAGCGTTTTACATGTGATATATTCTTAAGAAAATATGTGATATTTTTCTTCGCAAAAATACAAGAATATATCCTGCTACATATATCGAGAAGCCTATAATTATTTATGAATACTTGCTGATTTTCTTCTTGCTGTTTACAGATAGTACAGTGTTTTATTGATGCACCAAATTAATATAATGCAGTTAAATCTATCTATATGTATATGAATGGATGTTTGTATGTATACCCTCGCTTCACTCCAACACCGTTCAACCGATCACTATGAAAATTGGCATGTATATGTATTTTTTGTGAAAAAGGTTTTTGTGCCATCCTCTTTGTTTCTGCTCCTTTCCTGGTGGCGAACCAGCATATCAACTTCTGCACCATTAAATAAATAGCGATGTTGCCACCATGGTCGCCAAAAATAATGCTAACTTGCCTCTATCGCCAACATTTTGCTAAGTTTCCATTGAGAATCGCCATTATAATGTAAGGAACGGCGTTGCTTAACAATGTTACAATTTTAACATAAATATAACAGAAAAAGATATTAAAGTTTTGCAATTCCAGATAAAAATCATTTACACTATTTTAAGCGTCCATTACTCAAAATTTGTAAATTAGCTTAGGAAGGTGTTTTCAAAAATCGACCCTCAAGAGAGTTACGGGTAGTTATAAATAAAAAAAATCCTTTTTATCAGCTATTAGACCTTCAGACTTTAAATTTAACAAATGTGGTTTTTTGCTCAGCTGAGATATGCAAAAAGCTTTTTTTTTGTTTAATTTGCAATTCGCACAAAATTAACTCATTAAAAACTTCTTTACCTTTCACACAATCAGTATTGTTTAATTTTTCAATTCACCTGTGCGAAAAATGAGTATACCAGCTAGTCTAATATTTATAAATTCTGAATATAATTGAAATTAGGAGCAATTCATATATGGCGTACGTGCTTGTTATTGTGATTTGTAATAACTTTATACTTTATTATATATATATATATTTGATAAATTTTTTTCTTATTCCTAAATTCACTAATGATTTATGTATGTATGCGCAGGTAATTGTAAGCAAACTTTATTTACTTTTTTACTATACTATCAATCATATGTCAAGGGGAACAAACAATGAAAACCTAAATCCCTTTCATTTGCATTTAATTTAAATTTATACAATAGATTCCACTGAATAAAACATTTTATTGAAAAATAATATCAAAAAAAAATTCCTATAAAAACATAATTAAGAAAAACTTAATTATAACACAAGATTGGAAGTTTATGTTTAAAAAATTAAAATTATTTACGCAATATTTTTTTCGCTGCATAATTTGCATTTATTTTTGTTTTACATTTTAAGTTAAGAATAATAGATTTTTCAACAATTTTTTTTGTTTTAAATGAGTTTTGTTCCAGATTTTTAATTAGCATTTGAAACAGAATTGTTTATTAAAATACTTAATTAACTGTTTATATTCTGTAAATGAACCAACCAGTGCAAATTGTAATCTTTTGGCAACGAATGTTGACAGAAAAGAATTAAAACATTACTAAATCACTAATTAATATTTTAATCATGTAAACAGGGAATTTAGAAGTAGAGAATACATAAAAAATATATTAAATCTCAAGGTTATTTTTATGCATGCGTAGAAACTTTCTTTTTCAGAAAAAGAAACAAATTGTGGATTGTAACAAAGAAATATTTCTCGAGTAAACCTCAATTTAAATTAACTTTAAAACCGCGACCTCAATTTAAGAGCACATATTTGAAATATTTTCATAAGACAAAAATAGTTTAGTTGTAAATAAAGTTATTTGTGTTATTATAGAGCGGAAGTATTTTTATAGTTAGTAGCGTCGTCGGTACAATTGAAGACAGCAAAAAATGCAACGCTCTAAATGCATAAGTAAAAAGATATAAAATTAGCAAAAATAGAAAAATATAATTAGCGATGTCCATTGTCTCTAACACGATTCGAGTCAGGCAGTGTGCAACAACATCAATAGGTTGTAGGTAAGAAAATACAAGCAACAACAAGTTTTTAAGCCGAGTAAATGAAAATGCTAATTGTTGCCTGAGGGCTGGACAAATATTCCTTCTCAAACAAATTTCAAAACTGGTCTTATTAGTGTGATGTTGACAGCTCACTCAAATGATCACCAGATGTGTTCTAGATGTATTTGACACAGGGAAATTTAAATTATTCCAGGAGCCAGGGAAGCGCTTGTTTGCCTTCTAAGATTTGTTAATTTATGTTTGTTACTGTAATACTAAAGTTAAATAAAATTGAGAGTTAATCCCGCAAAAACTTGATAGTCCTATTGGAATTGCACAGTTCTAAATACTTTCACAATACGTCCATCACATCACTGGGGATGGCTATAATATCACCTATATGAATCAAGGATGTCTAGCTATTTTTGGAATCTGCTTTGTCTACTATGGTATGGAGTTTCACTTGAAGAATATTCCCAAATTTAGACAGGAAATCGGTTACGAAAGTTTTTATTTCAACTTCGATGAGAAAACTTTTACAAACTTAAACATTTTACCTGAATAAATAGTTCTTTTTCTTTCAAATGAAACTGCGTATGGGAATTTGTCTTTTCAGACCTAGTGTATTTCCCGGAATCTGGTATCAGTTTTTTGAGTGGCGCCATGTATTGGATACCAACTGTCACAATGTAATTTTGACACCCAATTTCCTTCCCAGAGAGATGCAACTTAGCTCCCCCGATATGAAATCGAACTAGGAGTTTAATTTTGCAGAGAGCATTCCAATCCAAACAGTTCTATTTGGGGCATGCCGAATAATCATACGACATTTTCACTGTCGATTTTTTGCGTTGCGAGAAATCACCGACTTGACCTTGTCAAACCCGCAAACTTGGGAGTATAAGATCAGAGTCTAACCAACTACACCACCGAGCTGGCTTGAATAAATAGCAAAGGAGTACATTATTTTAAGTTATTGAAAGTACTCTAATTGAGATTCAAAACATTATATTTTGATTGATAAATTTATTGTTAGAAACTTAAGCATGAGAATTATCAATGTGAATTAAATTTTGCAATCTCTCATCTTAAGCTTGAATTTTAAGAAAAACAAGATATCAATCATTGGCATGGCCAAGTAATTTTAGCGCGTTTTTTACATGTTGTATTTTACAATAATGCAACTAATGAAATTTTACTAACAGAAAGTAGTACTGTACTTAAAAAAAAATTAAAAATTATTAAATTTAAATATTATTCGGCTCATCTAGGGCACAAATGCGACCCAATGCCGAAAACGCGAGGTCAATTGGTTGCTTATTGGCTAAGAAAAAGGTACGACAAAATATGGAACGAAGACGAAGATGAAATTTTCGTCCTAATAGCGCTTTCGTTCCACTACGTGAAAACTGCGCTAAAAATTACTTATGGAGTTTCAATGAATTTGTTCTACATCATCATTAACCAAATGTTCCTCACATGAAAAAAAGTTACTTAATAAAATAAAAATAAATCACCAATTGTACTGAGAACATTATACATTGTTTACTAAATTGCTTAAGCTGATTTTAACTCTAAATTACCACTTTGTAAATCATAGTTATTTTATTTGATTGCATAAAACTGGACAATATTAGTGCAACCTTTTTTTATATTTAAATCTTCTAAAGTGAAATACAGCTAATGAATAAATTATTTGAAACTATTAAAAAAATAGACTAATATTGAAACCAGTAAGTAATTAAGTGTTGAAAAATAATAATTTTTGCTGCTTTGCTAAGTAATGCTTAGTGAATTGTTTGAAGGGTTATATTCTTACATCATACAGTTTTTAGCATCAGAAGTGTTTTAGATCCATACAAATATTTTCTGCCATAATGTGTACAGTTTTTAAAATGTGCTCTTTTTAAAATAACCGTTGCTCTGTCAACTTCAAAGTAAAAATAACCCATCACATTTTATAACTGATTGAAAATATTTCTTTTAAACTCTTCCATATTATATTCATCCAGTATTTTAAAAAGAAATAAATAGAAAAGTATTTTATAATTTTCCTTTATGTTCTTAAAACTCAGCTATCAAATTTTGTTATCTTGTGTAAATATTTAAAAAACTGTGTTCTGAACATTCTTTCAAATTTGTACTTTTCAAAAAAAAAAACATTCCTTTTATCTTCTTTGAAATTTGCTAAATATAGAAAAAAAAACTGTATCGGTAAATGAATAAACAATATATATAATTTTTATTGCAATACATTTTTTTAAAAAAAAAACACGATGTGTGTTTAATTAATAGTTAATTACAACTATACCTTTTCCAAGTAGTGTTGCGGCTAGTTAGTTAAAAAAATAAACTTTTGGAAGGTATAAAGATTTTCTTTAATGATAACTATGCAATTAAGTTTCTTTTAAGATAGCTTACCCTTTTCTTAATTAATTCCAATTCTAAAATACATTAAAAATGTGTTCATTATAGAAAATTTATTTCAAAGTTTTTTTATCATCTCGTCTTTGTGATTTTGCTTTTTATATAAGTAAGTCTTATGAATAAGTATCATCCTTTTTTTTCTTATGTATTATGAAAAAAATTGTTCAACATCATTTGGAAATAGCTAACTGTAGTTAAATAATAAAATATTAATAATTTTCACTTTAATTTTAAATTTATTTAAAAACGTTTAGTTGAATTGTTGCTAAATTTGTTGACTAATTTATCACTTGTAAAAAAATAAAATACTTTATTTATTCGAATCTAACCTGTAACAGTTTAAAAAAAAATAGTGTAAAAAGTTTATCGATTTTCAATATTTACAAAATTAAATAAATTTAAAATGAGAAACCCAATAAGAAGTGAATAATTAATTTATTATTTTATCAGTATTAAAAACTCTTTTAAATACATGCATGAACCTGTGATAGCTCTAACCATAAGTTTCTTGTTCAATTTATATCTTCCAAAAAGTTATTACGCCTACAATTCTTAGCCGCACCCGATTTTCAATAGCATTACCACTGAGAAACAGAGGGGTTTAAATTCCAATCAATACTGTAATGAAGATGTAAGTTATTTCAAACATTATGTTCACAGCATTTACTTAAAACTGTGTTTCTAAAATTGCAGGACTGTAATGACTTCTAATGGCTTTTTACTGGTGTAATATTTTAAAAGATAAAAATGTGATTAAATAAAGAACAAACGCTTCAACAATTAAAAATAATGTGATTAAAAATATAAATTTAGTCTAGTTTGTAAGACGAAGCTTTTTGCTTATATTTTTTACATCTTATTGTAAGTTCTACTATATGAATTGAAGATAAATAGTTATGGCCATGAATCATTATGATCACATATTCCAAATTCCTTAGTGAAAAAGAAATGTAAGGATATACAGATCTTCTGCAGAAATGTGTTGTATTTTTTTATTATTATTTTGAATGAAAAATTCTATTAGCAGCATAAAAATAAAATGTAGAAATTAATCCTAAGAATGATTGGTTCAAATAAATCATCTTAAACACTGATCCGTGTCCCAATATTTATCTTGCATCTAACCTTAAGATTTTATTTTCTCTGTACCTCCTCCGTAAAAATGAGAATGCCTTTTTACTATATATGCAGTTTTTATAAAATTAAAATAAATTTATATTTTATATAAACACAAATTTTTCAAAATGAGCAACATTTCTGTGGAATAATAAATAAAATGTTGATGATGAATATATGTTTTTTTTTTCTTTTTTAAATTTTAATTCTCTTTACTTTTAAATTACTAAAGAGACATAAATATAAAGACATTCCACAGAATTTTTCTTTCAAATTATTAGTTTTTCTCCGAAGTAGATGTATCCCCAGTTTTAGGATACTAAATTGATTGCTTTCACACGAACGATTCCAATTTAAGTAGGTGCCTGTTAAATGATTTCGAGAGTTCCGCGATTTTGAAAAGAAAAAAATTTTCTTTTTCTTTTCTATCATTTAATGTATCTTACCTTCCCTTTTCTAATAAACAGCTGTGTGATTTATTGTATTTTAAATAGCTTTTGTCTTCGAGAATGCAACATCGCAATTCATTATTCTTCCTCGGATGAAGAATATTTTGCTCACTGACTTGTTTCATGGGCTTACTAAGTAGTAAACGATAAAATAAAAATAAATTGTTATATTTGCGAAAGTTGATTTATATCTCACTCTAATTATATTTCTAGTTTTACGTAAATATATAATTCGAGTCGTTATAAAACTTTAACATTTAACATATTTCTAGTTGTACAGTTTATATATTCATAGTTTCATAAATCCAAATAATTAAAATATTTTAAATCATCAAAGCCTTTTTCATAGTCTAAAATTTAAATTAAATCTAACCCTCTACTAGGAGCTGAAGAGGCGAGAAAATTTAGTGAGATTATATGTAAAAAACACTAACAGTGTAGGATTAGATCATGCAGCAGGAAAAAAAATTATCAATTGTATATCAATTTCAAAATACTGAAAGCAAAATTGAGAAATATTTAATGCAAAATGGTTTTATAAAAAGGGAAATAGATCGTAACATAAATATTCCCACTTAAGATTTAAAAATAAATTACTGTCTAAAAATAAATATTGATATGTATTTCTAAAATTTCGGTGAGAATGCCCAAGTGTGTATAAAATCTGCACATATCCATTCGTTGTACAAAGAGGAGATGGTTTGGAGAAAGAATGTGGTAAACAAAATTTGTTTTGATATAAAATGCAAAATCTTCATCAATCATGCATTTTTGAATTTTGTTTTTTGCTAAATACTATATTTTTATGCAAATTTCAAGAATGGTTGGAATAAGAACACGTTTTAAAACAATTACATACATTACAACTTCTGTTGTAATGTATGTAATTTTCAAAAACATTTCATGTGGAGATAAATGATTCATTTTCCCTTGAGAGCTGTTTACTAAAGGATAGATGCTTTTATGCCTAGACGCATAACCATGTTAAAACGTAAAAAAAGTATGCTTCTTCTTTCGTTATTATTTTCTCAGAAAATGTCTAGACATTGCAGTTTACTTCATTTTGTATGAACTATCAAGCACAAACACTGGGAGTTCAAAACTTCATACATTATAATTATTTTGCTAACTGGATATACTAAAGTTTTTAAAATTATTTCAAGCTTTCTGATAAATGAGATTAAATTCATAAAGTTGAGATAAAATTTAGCAAAACATTAACTCTTCACAGCATATTTTTGAGTTCTAAGACCCTGTAGTAAAATAAGAACATCGTTAGAACTTAACCTAATGCTTTGAATATTACAAACCACACCAGGTAATGACTCTGTAGTTGCTTTAAACTTTTCAAATAGATTTTAGGTTTTTTTTACGTGATATTATCTGAGAGAATAAATATGCATGAAATAACTCTTAAATTAAGGTTATTAAATATGTTTAGAGAATGAGATAAAGTGTATTTTTAAAATGTATTAATATATTGCAGTTATTTAAGTTATTGTCTAGACTCTAGTCTAGAAATATTGTTTAGACATTGGAATATGTGAGATGTTGAGAAGAAAATAGTCATGAAGCAAGTTTTGAAATTGAGAGTTGAATCATTTACCTTTATCTAAAAAAACCGTTTTAAGATTGAATTTTAATTACTGTATTAATGTAACTTTTACAGTATATCTTTATATATAAAAATATACAGTCTACTTATATATAAACATTCAATAAATTGATTGTATATTCATTAAGATCATTTAGTAGGTTAAACATCTATCCAAAATATCCATTTTGAGTTTTTAATATTTCTAAAATCTCCAGATCTGGACCTTTCCAATGATATAATATATTTTCCATTTTTAAAATAAGAAGTATGTCAAAAGGACTTTAAAAAAATCAGCTGATGTGTCATGCCCATTTTAAGAGATAAACATGTAAATATTGATCTTTTAAAGCCGGGAAGCAGTTGCAAAGCCCCTGCTTTTTTATTTAATCATACACAATTAACTGCATGATAAATGAAAGTTTAAATGTTAGCTTGTTTACATACTTTTGGAGCAAAGTTTGTTCACTTTATAACTTTGTGCTTTGAAATTTAGAACCTGGTCGAATGATTCTTCCAAAAACACCTTCGAAATTTTATTCTTACGCTCTAACAGGATGCTTTTAAATACTGTAATACTGTTCAGAATGCGTAGGAAGCTGTTTGCGTAAATGAAAATAATAACAGTTTTTCAGTTGTTTGTTGATGAGACATAGAAATAAAGAGGTTGCATTTCTCTGAATGGTGCACTTATTACAACCATCACAGATTCTGGGTAGGTGATAGATTTTACAATACCTTCGAAGTGTACTGCATGTGTAAGACCCAGCATTTTCATCAAGATATCAATAAAAGGAATTTTGTGTAATCTGATAGATCAATGGTAATTGAAGGGGAGCCAATAATTTTCAAACTTCATTATCTTGCATAATAAAAAATATTGCAATATTTTTTGATCAAGTGAGATTTTGTACAAAAACTACTGATTTCTAACATTTATATTTTTAAATTTGTGTGTACATTTATCGTATGCATGCACTGTATGTTTCTTATACATAATTAAGTGACATTTTTGAAATATTTTTAAAACCATTAGCCAGAAAGCAGATATCGTAACAAAAATAAAATGACAATTTTCAATAAGTTCATATAGATGCTCAGAAAGAGTTGGTATTTGAAAAAACTAATAAACATATTAAAAATTTTTTTCTTTAGTATAAATATATATGTTTTATTAATATAAAGATAAAATCTGAAGTCTTTAAATTTAATAGTTTATGAGAAAAATGTACATAAAATGCAGTGTTCATTGTCGTTGCTAGAATTTTGTTACAAACATAAGAATAAATAAATTGCATATTTAAAATTAAAACAAACAAAAATTAGAGTGTTAACATACAAATCCATAATGAGACCTTTCAAAATGTCGTATAATCACATATTCTCAAATCAATACTTTCACTTACTGATGCATTTTTACATGGTTTTTATAATGCATTATGGTCAACTTTCATGAAGGTATTGAATCCAAGTTAAAAAATTTTCTAGAATTGATACAGAATTTGAGGAAAATGACGAGAATTATAAAATTATATCGATACGTGAAAAATGGGGAAAAAAATTATATATGCATTTTCAGGACAATCTAAAAAAAAAAGAAGAAAATCTTAAATGAAAATGAGAAAAATTTAGTGTTTAAAAAAAGGCCATATACTAGTCATAATTCTTAATTTTTGTAATAAAGTAACATTTAAATTGCAATTTTCACAAAAAGATGTTTATAAAATTGCCTATACCTTTTTCTCAGAATCACCCGTATAAATACACCTGAATTTTTTAATACATTTTTCTGATATGTAATTATATGTACTGCAGTGAGCTTTTTGGCAGTGAGCTTATGTACTGCAGTGCTCTTTTCCCAATACTGGATCATGTTTAACTTTTCATTTACGCGTTATATTTTAATATTTTCTACAAAATATCATTTATTATCAAACAAATGTCTTTTACTTTGTAAAATCATCAAAATTTTTTCTAATTTTTTTTAAATAATGTAATAAATTAATGCACCCATTTTTTTATTGAGAACATTTATAAATTTTTGTATGACCCGTGCACCACATTTTTGTATGCCCCGTGCACCACAAAGTATCCCACGAGGGCATACAAAAGTAAGCATGAAGCACACATCACACAAAAGAAGAAGGAATTTACAATTCAGGGGAAGAATTACAAAACAAACATCCATGCCTTCTCCGGGAGTAGAACCCAGGTCCTACGGTACCGCAGTCAGCGTCACTTACCACTGTAAAGGATGGGTGGCAATGCACCCATTTAACAATCAAAAATACTAAAATATGGTCTTATTTTACTTTATATTTGCATAAATCTGCTGAAAATTACTATACTAAAATAAAACATTTTCTTTTCTTAAATGATATAAAGGAGATACTGACACAAATGAGGTTAACTATTTTATTGAAAGCCAAATTTTTCTTACAATAATTTTTAAATCTATTTATGTGAAACTATTGACAAAAATCACATAGAGTCACTATCTCTGATAAAGAGTCACTATCTCTTTGATAAAGAGTCACTATCTCTTTGATAAAGAGTCACTATCTCCTTGATAAAGAGTCACTATCTCTTTGATAAAGAGTCACTATCTCTTTGATAAAGAGTCACTATCTCTTTGATAAAGAGTCAATATCTCTTTGATAAAGAGTCACTATCTTTTTGGAAAGAGTCACTATCTCTTTGAAAAGAGTCACTATCTCTTTGGAAAGGAGTCACTGTCTGTGTAATGAAGAGTCTTTATCTCTATACTTTCATTGTAGCACTGAAATTCTTATGTTCTCACTCTTGCAACATGTGCTGCTCTGTACGATCTGAATATTGTTCTCATAACTGAAGCAGTCTGGAAGATTGTAATGATTTATACCGGAAATTCTTGCACTTTTAAGATGTTCCAAAACTATTTGCAGTATATTTAAGAGGATTGTGGAGTTTTTTGAGTCTTCGTAATTTTTAGAGGAAACACTAAATATTATGGATGCAACATCACAGCACTGTATATTTGTAGGAAGCTTCATAGGTTGATCAATGTGTTGTCATATGGAATTTTTTTCAATTATTCATCTTCAATGGCATGGTTGAAATCTTCAAAGTCATCGTTGGTAACACAGGCTTCAGCTTTAGAAGGCTGAACGATGCAATCGTTATTCCTGTGCTAGCATTCTTTTCCAGTATAGGAGTTCACTTTTTAAAGTGTTCCAGAAAAATGATATATCCAATGGAAAAAACCATGTAAGATATGTTGCAGTAATATATCGCTTGCATCATATTGATGGTCCAAAGAAGCATGACAGAAAATGCACCAGACATTGGTTCCATCGTCAATGCTTTAGACATCAAAAACTTATAGTTTGGAGTTTCCTTTTTGAAGTGTTCCAGAAAACAGATGCACTCAAAGGAAAAAAACATGTAAAGTATCTCGCAGTAATACATCATTTTCAGCACATTGATAATCCAAAGTAGCAGTGAAGAAAACACACAAAACAACGATCCAAACATTGTCAAAGACTTATAAAAAATGTATGTTTTCAAAATAGATAACGCAGTAATTATAAATAACAACTTCACTTTGTTCACTCAGACACTAAATTAAAAAAAATTCCTGTGTAACAATCTAATTAAAATCACTGTTGCTTTTGTTGCGATTTTACATTGTTTACAACAGAGTAAATCCATTGTTGCTTGATTTGTTAGAATAACCAAATAATCAGGTTGGTTACAATGACGTTGTAACAATAAAAACACGTACGGGAATAAACCTAATATAACGTGCATTTTTTATTAATTCCATCTCTTCTAATGTTATTAATGAATAATGTTATTATTATATTTCAAATGCAATTAAAATATTTTAAAATGTAAAATGTTATTAAGAATAGTTTTTTTTATTTAAAGCATGTTTACATATCAGTGTTTTCTTTAATATGAATTTATTTTGTGTTGCATCATATACAAAATATTTTAAGGTATTTTTTTCATGCTTTGCCTTTATTCTGTTTGAAAGAAGGAATTAAAAGTTATAGAGTTTTCCTATTTATCTTCAAAGAAAAATGTTTCATTAAATTAAATTAATTAAAAATACGGAATAAAGCCAATCAGAACCTATTACAGGAGTGACCTGCGAAAGAAATAAAGGTACTTACGTATTATACCAACTATATTGGCGACATTATATGAAACGAAGCACATGGTTTCCAATTCATCTGGTACGACATATATGAAATTAGGTTTGCCTACTTGGCGAGTTATTTGAATATTGACATTGCTGTAATAGTACATAAGTACCAAAATAAATTACATATACGATTGTTTTAATAAGCCACCTAGCAGACTAAGACATTTAGAACTATTTTTCATATTCGATTTTGACTTGAGAGGAATACACTATCTGGCCAAAAGTACCCGGACACCAGTGGTATGTACTTAGAGCGTCCTGAGGCACATATTAATATGATGTTGGTCCCCCTTTTGCATGGATGATAGCCTGCACACGTTTGGGAAGGCTTTCCCCCAATTTTTGATAGGTGACCATAGGAATTGCCTTCCAGGCGTCCATCACAGCTGAAGTGAATGCTTGCAGTGAGGATGGCCGATTTGGCTGGCTGCGTAATCTGCGCTCTAATTCGTCCCAAAGATGCTCTATGGGATTTAGATAGGGGCTCTGAGAAGGTCAGTCCAGTTTTTGAACACCCGTTTCGTCAAACCACGTCTGTGTAAGTCTCGATGTGTGAATGGAGCAGTTATCCTACTGGAAGAGAAATGGGCCTTCCCCGAAATATTGCCATAGAGTTCGGAGTACAGCATTGTCCAGAATGTCCACATATATCTCAGAGTTCATGTTTCCAATCACAGGAACTAACGGACCCAGGCCAAACCACGAGAAACACCCCCACACCATTATGCTTCCACCACCAAACTTAACAGTCGGCACAATAGAAACGTTCACCGGGCATCCGCCAAACCCAGACGCGTCCATCCGACTGACAGACTGTAAAGCGAGATTCATCACTCCAAAGAACAGTTTTCCACATGTCCACAGTCCAATGACGTTGAGCTCTACACCATTGCAATCGATGCTTCGCATTCTGTGGAGTGATGTTTGGCTTGTGAGCGGCTGCACGACCATGGAATCCCAAGTTTTTTAACTCTCGACGGACAGTCCTGCTGCTAACACTAATTCCTGATGAACTTTGGAACTCCTGAGAAATTTCCACCAACGAGGATCTGCGATTTTGTTTCACTACCCTTTTCAGTGTTCTGCAGCTGCGTTCACCAAGTATTTTCGGCCTACCGGTTCGTTTTTCTGCCGTTTCACTGCCTCGACATTTCCACTTCACAAAATTACATCACTCACAGTGCATTTAGGCTTCTGTAGAATGTCCGCAATCTCACGAACTGATTTCCCACAAAGGTGGCATCCCACTATACTGCCACGATCAAACACACTATGCTCCTTTGACTTACTCATTGCCTCACAAACGCATAAATACAATCTGACAAACCACTACCAACACTTTTATAGCTTTCAATTAAGTATCAAATTGCGTCACTCGCCAGAACCACTTTTTTAAGATGTGTCCGGATACTTTTGGCCAGATAGAGTATATAATAATTTTTTAAACGCGGAAAAAATTGCTAAGTTGAATTCTGATACTTTTAGAAATTGTGTTTGCATGTGAACATACAAAAACACTAAAGAAACTTTGAAATGTTGTATATATATATGCTGGTAATTCTATAAACAATTATGACCAGTGGCAAGTCTAAAGGTGGCCAAGCCGTGTGCTCTAGACAGGGAACTAGATGTTCTTGCGGACACTGAAAGGGTTGCTTTTAAGGCGACAAATTATGAGTTGTTTGGTGAGAGGATTTGGCACCATTTGTAGACGATGGACTCTTCTTACCTCTGAAATATTCTCTTACAGAGATAAAAGAAATTAATCATAGTCGAGTAAATGTGTGAAAGAAATATATATAAACACACAATTTTCACATTAAATTTCTCATTTGTTTTCCATACATGCAATCTGATTAAATTCAAACAAACTCCTCTAACAATGGCTCTAATGTATTTAATTCATGAAAGTGACAAGGGATTTCTTTTTTTAAAAATAGATACAACTGAAGTAGAATGTCAGAAATTTTTATCCTTACTAATTCATTTTACTGACGCATTTAATCCCTAAAGCCCATATATATATATATATATATATATATTCATTTTCAAAGTATAGGATTCTTATTTTCAAAATACTAAAATGAAGTTTAATCCAGAAAAACTTGAAAATGAAACCCTATTCTCTTAGAATATCCTGTACATACGAATATTTACTCAATACTTTTAAGAATTATATATATAAAAAAATAGAGATTTATTTTAAAAAATTAATACGAAACATCTAAAACTGAAGACTTATCATAGAATGATCATCGTCTATTGATACAGTTAAAGACCACGAAGCTCAATCACGTAACCAGTGTATAAGAATGAATCGTGACATCATTTTCAACGTTTTTCTCTCCAAAGTGCCACATTTATAGCGTTTTTCGAGCCTCAAAGCACCCAAAGGTGATTAACCCTTTCATTTCCTTGGCTCTTAGGAGGCATTTTCTCTGATGTTTGCTCTATGCTGGAAATGATCCACAGATCTGGCGTCACTTCCTGCCTTTTTTCTTACCCCGAATACCTTCCTGGATCTATTTTTATCATGGTTTCATTTATTGGATCCATTATTTGAGTTTGTCTTATGTCGGAATTGACTTCCGGCTTCATGTTTGAGTTGCCAAAATTTTTGCTCATAGTTTTATTGATTCCCCGATTTCATCTTCTCAGTTTACGGTATCAAAGCACAGATATCTATTTTAGCTAAGGATATTTAGTCAATGTAAATTTGTTTAAATTGTATTTAAGCTAAATTTGAAATTTGAGTAGGAAATTGAGAAAATATTTATGTTGAGTTCATTTGAAGCATTTATAATAAATTCGGATTTTAAAAATTTAACCCTTAAACTGGCCATTTATGTCTAGTAAAGGTATATTAAAATATTTTTCGAATGGAAATTGACTTAAGGAATGAAACTATTTTAGCTTATTAGGCAAAATTAATTTGAGTTTTATCACCATTTTTATTAGTGGTAAGAAAATTTACACCGAATATATATATATACAATGGTAGCCAAAATTGTAGTCAGTGTTGAAATTTCTCACGATTTTAAAGTTTATTTGCTTCTAAAAAGGTTATATTAAATAAAATGCAAAGTTTTTTTTTATATAATTCTAAAGAAAATTTAATACTAAACTCAGTACAAAAAACGTAATTCAAATCTTTGCAATGCAACGAAAGTTATGCTGCAATAACTATCGATAAACATTAGATACTGATGACAGCAGTTAGTTATCAGTACTTAGTGGGATAGCCCTTATTTGTTAATACAACTTGACATCGATGTTTCATTGCGCTGAAAATAATTTTAAGCTCTTCTTTCGTTATTACATGACGCCAGGAAACAATTACAGCCTCAATAAATTTCCTTTTATCTCATGGGTTCCACAATCAGACAAGAGTTTTCAAATGGTGTCGCAAGATTTTAATAGGATTGAAGTCAGAACTGTTTCCTGGCCAGGATAACAATGATATTTAGTCAAGAAGCAATGGCATTAAATAAAATATTAGATTGGACACGTAGAAAGAGATATGTGACGAGAAAGTGGTCTTTCCTATGTTAAAATTACAAGTGGAGGGCTCAGTGACTATATCTGGGGATTGAAAGTTTTTTTAAGATGTCAGGAGATAAATTTAATAAAAAATAAAGCAGAAAAAGAACGAAAACCATGCACCATACCAGTTGATGACAGATGAACACAAATACTATGTTTCCAAGGTAAAAGAATGTCATCAGCGTTCATCAGAGGTTATCTGAATGATGCTGGTGCTTCTGTCAGTTCAAAAACAATTCGGAGATCAGCAGATGTTAGACTAAGAAGTAGAATTCCATAAAAAAAAAGCCAAATCTCAATTTGCAGCAGCGCTACAGTCGGCAAAGAAACACATTCATTGAACAAACGATTAGTGGTCACGAGTTACGTGGAGCGATGGAACTAAGGTATCGTTATTTGGTAGCGATGGACAAAAATATGTACGACGTAGAATAGGAAAAATGCCACTTCCTGAATGCATCAAAGCAACTGTGAAATACCCACATTTTTTATGATTTAGTCAGGCAAATTAGCAGATGGTATTTGTAGGGTTCTTACCATTGATGGGACACTGAATGCCATAAAATACATTGACACCACTCTGGAACCCTAAAATCTACCTTCCACATCAAGGAACTTATTATAAACCATACTTCATTTATTTTTCAGCATTTATTATGCAAATTACTCCAAAGCAAAGTAAACGAAATAATGGAATCGTTTCAAGCTCATTGAACTGTTGTCCTGGTAAGGAAACAGTCCTGACCCGAATCCTATTGAAAACTTATAGTACCGCTTGAAAACTCTTGTCTAAATAAGGTACCCATGGAATGAAACTAATTGAAGCTATAATTGTTTCCAGGCATCATGTAATAACGCAGGAAACTTATAACTATTTTCAGCTCAGTGAAACATCGGTGTGAAGCAATAATAAAAAAACAAAGGCTACCCCACTAAGTATTGATAATCCACTGCTATCATCAGTACCTAATGTACATCGATACTTATGGCCACTTAACTTTTTTTGTATTGCAAATATTTTCTATTGAATTTAGTATTAAATAATCTTTAAAATGTTATAAAAGGCTTTGAATTGTGTGCACCGTAAGATATCCTATAAGTATTCAAACTTAAAAAACAACAATTTTCAAAAGTGTCCACAATTCTGGCCACCACTGTATGTATATTGAGGGTTATTAAAAAAGTAGGAAAAACTTGGTATTTTTTCTTCCATTTTTATAAAATATATTTTGCAAACACCACAAACTAGAAAAATAATTGTATATTATAGCTTTTTTTTTAAATAAATGACAAATAACAATAATATTTTCCATGAAATTTTGGAAAAAAAGGATACATATACATAAGAAGTTATCGCAAGTTGTGCACAGGTGTCGTGTTTTTTTATGCGCCTTAGTAGAACACAACCGATAGCGCCTATATGTTGTTTCTAAAACTAGAATACGGTTAAAACCTTTTTTTCATTCTCTCTTCGTCAGGAACCATTTTTTTTTACTTCCCAGGAACCTAAGTTATCGAATTTGTTCTTGACTTTAAAATAATGAAATCAATTGACATTGATTTCAGAATTCTCAATGGAAAACTCAAATCTAGTTGGCTTTGAAAGCCCATATCTCATGCACATAATTTACATAAATTAAAGGAATTGATAATATCCAGTTCAATGAGGAAGTAAAAGATTCGAAGCCGCCATTTCCGGAATTGTCGTCTAATTTCATAATGTTCTCGAGGTTGATCAAAGTGATCTATCCCTACCACAATCTACCCAAATACACGGAAAATAAACAAAGGAATGAAGGGTAGAACGTTGGAAAAATGGCTTCAGGATATTGACCTCTCTTCTTAACGCTGTTATTTTGTGTGTGGGTAGACAGGATGTGTAAGGCTTTATTAATGCAAAAATTAATGCAACTCTAGGGTGTATACTCACCATAGCCTTAGAAAAGGTTAAACAAGTTGTGTGCATAATTGTATAATACGAAAAATATATTTTAAAATAGATATAGTGTTTTTTATAGTTTTTGAATGATCATTATTAGAAACTCAAATTTTAACAGATCCCAGAGACATATAAATTCGATATACAAAGGATTAAAGTCAAAATTATAATTAACTGTTCTCCAGCATATAATAGACATTAAATTATGTATCGTTAGGTAATATAGTAATACAGATAATAAAGACCTGAAAGGCCTAATTTCAGGTTCAAGGGTTATTATTTCCTTTCGAAATTTTATTTAAAACAGGATACTAAAGCCTTTTTGGCCAATATTTCAAAAAATAAGTTTTAATGGATAATGTAAGAATTTTAAGAAATTTTTATTTAAAAAAATTCTTCTATAAAAAAGCAGTTAGGTAGAGCGTTTTAAAATATAGTTATGTATCTCGAAAACGAGTGATTTTTTTCATAAATATCACTGAATTTTTTATGTTTTCCTAAAATAAATCTGATTTTTATAAACCATTAGTGACATAGTTTTCTTCAGTACCCAGGTTTGGAAAAAATTGAAATCAAAAGCAAGCAATAAATCTATATCTATTCTTCTGTATATTTATACATATACATCTATATATACAACCTCCGTCAAAAAAGTTCAGTGAATAGTCCTGTAATATTAATGTTGATGAAATATTAACGAAAGTTACGTTACTGTCCTTCGAAATAGCCACCTCCCATCACTATACACCGCTGAGATTTGCTATGCATGTCCTGGAAACTTTGCAGGAAGTCTTCTTTTGAGGTGCTCAAAAGCCTCATCACGCTTCGTTGGAACTCAGAAATATCGACAAATCTCTTTCCTTCCAAAGCTAGTTTGAGCCAAAGAAATAGGAAGATGTCTGGATGATTGAGATTTGGCGAGAATGGTGGATGTTCAATTTGCACCACCCCCTTTTTCCCCGGGAACTTTTTGACGATATTGGCTGCGTGAGGGTGTTGTAAGCACAAAAAACCTTGTTGGACGTACTAGGATCATACACTGTTTTGACGTTTCACGAAACGGGGGAAACTTTCCCTCAGCTTTCATCACCCAGGTATCATGCACTTAGTTAATCGACGATCTTTTGTGATAAATTTACTCTCTTTCTAAATGTTTTCGTCATTGATGGAGGTCTTTGTTCCTTCGCTACGGAAATTTTTAGAAACACTTTCCCTGCCTTCTTAAAATCGGGCGAACAACTCGTTCACATACTTCATGGACATTGTTTCATCTTCATAAACACGTATCAGCAACGAATAAGTTTCTATCGGTGTCTTGCTAAGCTTAAAACAAATTTTTAAATTGATCTTTTGTTCGTTCATTTTCCTGTTCTCTGTTAAGAACCAACGCACTAAACAAGCATTTTGTAAAATAAGTCATACACAGAGCACAAATGACGCTCAACTGAGCAACGGTAGAGGTAGATGGTTAACACCTGCTGCTACGCATGTGTAGAGTTTTGTTTTGCCAGTGTTGCCACATCAGCCGTTCTGACTTCATTCACCAAACTTTTTTGTCAGAGGTTGTATATATATACCCACACACACAATTGAGCTACTACAAAAATATTCTAATTATTTTTATTGCAATTGCCATGTAATTCTTTATTTGATCCTACACTCCTAAATTAAGGAAATAAAATAAAATATGCTAAAGTTCGAAATTACAAATACATCCTTTCAAAGCAAAATAACATCAATTATATAGGTACAATATAAGTAAAAACTCCAAATAATAATTTAAATACTAATTTTTAAAAATTGTGCTGATTTCAACATATTTCCTCATTTTACAAAATACGAAAACTCAGTAAATAATGCTATAAAAGGAGTATGCTATTTTGATAATAAATATAAATAGATAAATAATGATGTTAGTTTTAAATTTCTGAATAAGCCGCTATCGAAATTGTGAGCAGATTTGATGCAAACAGTTTGTTTCATTTTATTTATTTTAAATTAATTTATTTTGATTAGAATTCAATACATTTAATGTTAACGAGAGAAGATATGAATGCGGGAAACATAATACTTTCGATATCCAACAATGAAGGTAGCTTGATTTTCGTTAAGAGATGTTCCCTCTGGATATTATATTTCTCTATCGTAAATATCCTTTACAAAGAACAAAATTTAAAGTCTTTGCACTAGAGATCAGAATTCAATTATAAATAACAACAACATCACACATCATTTACTCTTTTAAAGATAATGGTAAACATGTCTCCTTTTCTCTTGCCTTCATTGAAACATTTCACGGAACATTTTAAATATAAACAATGCTGATAATTTATTCGACGAATTAGCAAGCTACCTAATTTTCAATTGTGTCTCAATATGTGTTAGGCAGCAACTTGAAAGCAGATTATATTCATGTCGATGAAACTGAAAAGATGCAGGAGCTAAATCAATATAATGACACAAAGTAAGGAAGGTAAAATTTCTGAAATAAAAACAAATATCGTGAAAAGTGTCAAGTGCAGAATTTAATCTGTGTTTAACGTTTCTCTTTGACAAGATAGTATCTAGATTTGGTTCAAATGCTCACTTAACTTAATGCTTGTATAAGTATCTCAAGCTTAGATTAAAGAACATTTTAAAGCTGATTTTCTTAATTAATTTTATCAACTATGTTAAAATAAAATATTCAAAAATTTAAATTAATTATTTAAAAGCAAATTATATTAATTAAAATTAACTTATTTTTTACATTAATATTATACCCTTGCGTAACATGCAACCACTAGTGGATTCATGTTATGTATAGAACAAAATTCCATTGCAACCTCATATGGATTCATGGCTTATTTTTGTGTACAATCAGTGTAAGCAGCAAAGGAAATATTATAGGGTAAATTTTTATTTATTGGGATTGTATAAAATTAAAAAATATCTGTGTTATAGGAACATTAGGATTTAAATTACAAATCCTTGTGAAATTGTTCGAAATGTTCTCTTTGGAACAAAAAGCTTTTCTACATGCGTTACGTAAGTGTATCGTCAGTTTTGTTCCATTTCTTCATCACAAATAGATAAATCCATACTATTGTTCTTGTAATATTCATTGGTTTCCGGCAAATATTCTGATTCAGTATCACTTTCGTTGAAATTTTTCGACGATGCATATTGGGAAGAAAAAATAAAAATAATGTGTGTGTGTGTAAACAAAAATAGTCATGCAAACATTATAAAGCGAAATGAAACATGAACAAATGTGCGTCTTCGTCAGCGTCAAAAGAAAAAATGAATTGTTTGTCGTAAGGTCAAGGTTAGTATACCCAGAAATCTTGGATTTCGGTGGAGGGAGGGAGGGGGGTACTAGAAAGAGGAGTCAGATACGAGCGCAAAGGATTTAACTGTACTATCTAAATTTTACACAGTACTATGTAATCCTTGATAATAAAAGCATATACAGGGAGGTCCCAAATTCATGGTACAAACTAAGGAGACATGGTAAAATTTTTTATTTAAGGATTTTATACTTTTTTCATTGCCTCCTATGTGTCTATACTATGTAAAACAGATTTTGTGCTAAAATTTCATAAAAAGCAAGCCATTTAATTTTTTAAGGAAAAAACTTGAAGTTTGTGAAATTAATTTAAAATGCTACTTCTCCTACAAAAATTTACATACACGCATGAAATTTGATTTACAAGTAAGTCAAACTACGTATAACAAAAATTGTCATGGGTTTTGCGATAACATGATTGGTATTTGTGCAATATTTCTTTTTATGAATGCTTATTGAAAATTCCTTAAGAAATGTATAAATTCTGAGTTCAATTTTTTTTTTAAGAAAACAGTATTGCTTTGATTCAAAAATGCATACCAACTTTTATTACATGTACTATTAGCAATGAGTAAAAACAAAATCAAAGCATTAGGCACAATAGAAAAAGGCCTTAGCATTTGAAATGAAGACAAACTAGTTATCTTTCTGAGATAAGAAAGATTAAGATTTTGATTTGTGATAGGAATGTGAATAAAAGCGAACGTAAAAGCTATCATAATTCTGTTTTTTTAAAGTTTAGAGGTTTCAAATTTTGTGAAGTTATAGAAAAGTGTATAAAGAATAATTTAGGTCAAAAAAATTTTATTTGATTTTTTTGACCGATTTTTGTCAATTGAATCATACTGTGTCTTTTGAAAGGTAGATATGTCACATTGCAACAATCATTTATTGTATAGGAATGTATGGGAGCAAATGACTCGAGAGGCGCAAATAGTGGGAATAAAAGAAAAAAAGAAATGTAATTATCGGTTGTTTATGTTGCCGGTAAGGGGCAGTAGAAGTCTAGCCACCGTTCAACATGATGCATCTCAGTAGGGGAAAACGTCATTCGCAATTGGGCTGACTTCTACGATAGGAGACTTTACGTGTGCTGAAAATTCAGACATGCATTGCATGTATGGTTGTGCAAATGGTAACGGCATTGTTGCGCTACTAAAGTATCACACGCAGTTTCCAAATCAACGAATGCCGGATCAGAGAATTTTTCAGTGGTTACTTCGCCAACTTCGTGAAACTCGTTCGTCCCACGTCATCAGACATGATACTGATCGACGAAGAGCTGTACGCTATTCAAGCCTTGAAGAAAGCATCTTGAACCGTGTGGCTGATAGAACTGAGTCAATTACAAGGGTTGTTGCTCATCACGTAAATTTGAGTCATCAGACCGTTTGTAGAAAGTTAAAACGAAAATCATTTATACTTCTTCCATTCTCCTACAGCTTTGAAACCGGCAGACTTATGTCTATGACTATCAGTGGATGATACAGCAACTTACGTTGGGGCTGGACTTCATAGCTCAGGTGTTGAATAGTTATTGTAAACATTACACTTGTCAACGACGCTTGTAATAACACTTTGTGACGGAACTATACGAGGCTCTCACAAAAATCTTGGGTACTTTTTGAGGGAAACATTTCTTTCAACCAACTTTCACCGAAGGTAAGAAAACGTGATTGTGTAAATTGAGTTTATTATATAAATTCTGTATTCGCGAGTTAGTGAAGGGAGAATCGTGAGTTATTGAAGTGAGAATCTAAGATTATTAAATTGAGAATTGAAGATATCCAAAGTGAGGATCACTTGGATGTGAGCTGATCAAGACAGCTATTAGTGTTCAAGGCCTCCTCTGTAGAACTTCTGATTGACAAGAGATCAGGTATTGTGCGTATTATTTAAATAGAAGTTAGAAACTAAATTGCTAGGGCGCGTCTGAGTTAATAACGAGCTTGTATAGGTTATCGTAGAAATTAATTGAATGTCCGTAAATATTATCCCCAGGCTAACTGGTCTCACCTTCGTGCTCTAATCATTGATCTAAATTATCTTAAATGTATTATTATTGTGCTTGTGTTGATAAGTGTGACAATAAAATAATTTTAGTGAATCATGTCGACTGATCAATTAGTTGATCCCACACTTCTAGCCGGGCCGAGAGTAGACAAGGGGGATTATAGGGAAGTAGGAATAGCCAAACATTACACATTTGTTTTTCCTTTCGTCTCTTATTTGTTTATATTTGTGCTTCACCGCGTCACTTGTCCACTACATTCCTATACAATAAATTATTGTTACAATGTCACTGTACCTACCCTTAAAGTTTGTACCATGAATTCAGGACAACCTTGTATACACTACAAGGTGGCTACAAAAAAGGACTTATATTCCTAAAAAATACTCATGTTTAGAAGCTACAATCTGAAACTAATCTCTTCCCGTGAAAGACTACAAAAATTGTTATGTTCTCCCCGACATCTAATGGGCCAGCTGAATAGTTGTGGTCGTGAACTCGATGTCAGCGTTGTTGAGTTATGGGTTAGAAACCTAGTACCACTGAAATTCGACTGTATAAAGAGGCTGATGTACACTTTATTTGACTAAGGTCAAAGCCCTCTCGTTGGCAGGGTATGGAAAATTGGAAAAAGACTGTCAGCTCAGGTGTCATCCCCATCACTTGACCATGGCTCGAAATTACGAGGTCCGTCGCCAAAAACCCTTTGTTGCTTTTAGAGTGATGCGTAAGTTAAAATCAGATCAAGGCGAAACCTCAAAGTCTCAATATTTAAATCTGAGGGTCCAGTTCTCGATAGATTCTAACGCAAAGTGAACCTTACACTTGCTGACACAAAACAATACTGAGAATAATCACAATCACAAACAATCAAGTTAATTATTTTATTTGGCTAACAGGCCTTACTTAAGAATTATGAGACAGATAAAATTCTGCTTAAGTAATCAAAAACTTTGTTATTTGAAATAATTTCAGACACTCGGAACAGCAACTCTGACAAAATGACGAAACCCCCTCATAGATAACTTTGAGATCTCCGATCGAACGATCAATAACTCTTATCCGAGATCATTCCAAAAATAGGTTTTAATTCCCGAGCCAATAAGTCCCTGGACATAGGCGATGAAGTACTAATTGATGAATCTAATTTTCAAAGTGAAAATCTCTTGGCTGCTAATCACTAAATTTTCAACTAACTGAAGCTATTTATTTTCCTACTTATCTGCCCGCGTCTCATTTACTTTTATATCTTAGAACCACTCTGCATAACTCGTTCCTACAGTAAGGAGATGACAATTAAACCTAAGTAACACTTTCAAGAGTAAATCCCCCTTTTAGCTTAACCGGGAGCTTAACGAATGTCCCCTTCTGCATCTTTTCCCATGATATTGCCATGCTGAAGTAGAATACCACCTTCAAGATGCTTATTCTGTATTATGTCTTTTCGAGACTAAAGCTTAATCTTTTTCAGGTGTATTCAATAAAATTTAAACTAAACACCAATTTAGAGATTAACTAAAGTTTAATTGAATACCTTTGTCTCTTTTTTTCTGCAATTTTAATGACTAAAAAACTGACCGTACTCAGGTTATTCATTTGGTCTTCAATGACTGACATGGCTGTAGTAGTCTAGTGGTCAAGGTACCGGACTCGTGGCTAGATTGTTATGAGTTCGAGTTTAGTACAGTTGCAGAAGGGACAGATGCACGTTAAGGCATCTCATGACGTGCGGAACCGTGATTTTGCAAAAGCCTACAAGCAAATATATATATATTAATATTTAGTATCGTTTAGATTAACAGAAGTAACTGAAGTTATAGGAAGAGGAGACACGTGTAATACTTATATATAACTAGTATTATAAGAAGAAAAAATGTAAGTCACTTCCTACTTAGCTCAAAAAAGAAAAATTTTATTTTAGTTATTTAAATTTAATTAATAAATGAATATTTGAAAAAAAAACTGTTTTTACCTCAAGTGCCATCCACTTCAAGTTTAAAAAAATAAGTCAAGAAAAAATTCGTTAAATGAACTTACTGACGCCAACTGTTGCAGAAAGTTCTAACTTCGTTAGAAATAACGCAAAATAAATTCAAAATTTAAAAAAAAAATTACATTAATAAATTAATATTTGAAAAATCTGTATTAATATCAATTGTCATCCACTACAAGCTTTAAAAAATGTATTTGAACTTCAATGGATGAATAAAAAGTATTTTATTAAGGATTGAAAATTTGAACTATATATAATATATATATATATATATAAATATAAGGAAAGAGTGAACTCTTATAGTAGGAATTGAAAAATAAAACAACATTTTTCAACTAAGTTGTGTTAAGTTTTGAACAATTATATCATTCTTAACGAAATAATTGCCGCATATCTTATTGATAATGAAAACTTATACACAAAACTAATTTCTCCAGAACTAAATTAATAATAAATAAAAAATTATCTTCACATTAGAATTTTATTTTAATACAACACAACAGATATTTCCGTAATATTTAAGAATAATTTTTGCGAGATAGAGAAGGTCTTATTTTAAAAGTACCTTATAACAAATACATAGAAAAATATGGAATGATATTGAATCGATTAAAAAGAAGCCATTCAAACCTTAACCTGTGAAAGGAGATTCAAACAGTTATCTAAAGATGTTGGAATAAAGAAAGATGGAAAAATCAATAGCCTTGGTACTTAACTAGCAGCAAAAGTTATAAAATTCCTATTCAGCGATATCAAACTCTAGATTTTTTTGCCTCGGAGGATTCTGAATAGCATCATATTCGATAAAATAAAAGAATAGAAAAATCTATAAGCAATCGCAGCACAAAATACTTCACAAAAGATATTGTAAAATGATATGTTTGTGTTCTTCACATTTTCGGAGATAACACATTTTAGAAACATATATTTGAAGTCAATATAAAAGATTCTTCACTCTCATTTTTAAGGAAGCTATATTTTTGTCAGAGAATTGAGTTAAATGATAAATAAGAGTAAAGTTGTCAATGGATTAAAGTAACAGTAGTCTTATCAAAGGAAATTTGTTTTATTTTTGTGTGTATTATTTATGAAAAAAAAAAATTTTAAATTGATTACTTTATATATTCTTTGTTAGATTAATATGCTTCTTAGAGAATTGGTGTTAGTTTTAATAACGTCATATTATAAAGCAACACGAGGGCAAATTGTCACGAGCCTCTTATTTTTGAGCCTTGGTCAAATGTTGAGGACGACACCTAACTTGGCACCCCCTCCAATCTACCACACCACGCCAACATGAGGATTGTGAGCTCGACAGTATGACCGTTCATCAGCTCTCTCTACACAGTAGGTCTTCAGAGGCCCCAGGACTCAAGCTGGCGACACGCCAGCTACGAGTTTGTGACCATAACCACTAGGTTACCGTATCCACTGCCTTAGAAGAATAAATTATTAAAACATTTTTTTTTTAAATTACTAAATTAGAAGTGCATATATATAATTCGTTTGGATCTACTTCTTTTCATCCTTCCCAATCATAAAATGTTTTCATTTCAATTTTATGACGAATTAAATCCACAAATGATTTACTTAAACCAGTAACATAAAAAAAGGAAATATGGTACTTACGTATTATTGCAACAATGCCAATGTTCAAAATAACTCGCCAAGTTGGCAACCCCGATTACACATGTGTCGTACGCACTGAATTGGCAACCAAGTGGCTTCGTTTCATATAACGTCTCCAATACGGTTGCTATAATACTTAAGAATATTTATTTTTTTCGGAAATATATTTATTTTTTTCAGAAGTGGCTGAACATTTGCAACTAAGCCATTATAATTCAAGGGCACTGTAACACTTTTTAACAATATCCTCACAAGTGCAACATAATTCTGAAATTGTTTTCAGGTCATGGGTTGGTCGAAGTGACACAAAACACAGTTTGGAGAGTCCACCACTTCAATTCTGTATAGGTCGTTACCCAAACTGCCGTGCCCAGTTAGACATCCAAACAAAGTCTTTTCCAATAGACTGGTAGGATATATCTCTCCTCATCAGAATCGTCCATCTCTCATTGACAGATCGTTGGATCATATCTTGTACAAGTGTTTTCTTAAGAATCAAATTAACAGAAAATTTTATCGAGGATAAATAAACACGATTAAATTAGCATCTAGCATTAGAAGTATAAGAAACTACAATAAGACTTTTAACATATCAATGGTAGTATTGTTCCTCTTAAATAATAGATTTTTAGTAAATCATTTTGATGGTTAACACCAACAAAAAAGTTTGCTCTTTCGAATGAACTTCTGAATGTAAAAAGAATCAGAACACATTGCTGGCTGACTCAATTGTCTTGTTGTGTATTCCTACTAATTTTGGAATCGAGGGACATGAAACACGATTTCCTGGAAAAGAAGAGGGAACGACTATACTACAAACCTTTAATAACCATATGACCTTTAATTCTGCAAAACTCATAATTAAATTAGAATTTATGAGAAGGTTTACCTCGTACCTATCAAATGTAGCTAAAGGAAAGGTCTATGAGTGCCTCATTGGTTCAAAGCTAGTAATTCCAGATTTTCCTCGACCTGTTGCATGGCGTCCTGTTCGTCTTTTGACTGGAAACGATTGTTTGAATACCCATCTTTTTAAAATTCGACTAATGGACATTTCAGTTTGGTACTCTTTGTAACTTTGGGCAGTTCATGGATAAGGAACATATTGATGAATATACTGCACTACCATCTTTTAATTCTGTTTTTCTTAAGTATTGGAAGATAGATCGAGACTAATGGGCTTGTGGCCATATGTCTGGCATTTGTAGATTTTAAGTGATGGATTTCATTGACCTTGTGAAGCAACTCGATGGATGTTGGTGATGCACCTCATAACTCTGAATCACGGTCAAATGACGAGGATACCACCTGAGCTAGAGAATTCTCTCTTCAAATACTTTCCAATAGGAGGACCTATAGCCACGACAAATCTAGTGTGTAACAGTTAACCTACATGGTGGGTCTTCAATGGCACTAAGTTTTGGATTCTCGGCTAGACAACGTCAGCCACGAGGTCGCGACCAAGACCACTTGACCGGCCACTGGGTTTTTAATGAAAAATAATAAAACATTTACTGTAATGATACCTATCATAGTGATAAAATGTTATGTTGTTGTTGTTTCCAATCCCTTAGAGATCTAGCGGCAGCTAGATCAGATCCATGATGTCATGAACTCTTGCGAAGTTAAGCACCAGTAGAGGACTTTCATAAACATCCGCCAGAGCGAACCCCAAGCAATCCAGGATGTGATCGGGGGATGCCGGCTTCAGATTGCATTTTTTGCACAATGAAAAGACTGAGTCGAATGTCATGTCTTTAAGATGTCCACTTATGAGTCTTGAGATGGCCGTTTGATCATTTCTATCACCCCCGAATTCTAACGCTCCCCCGGGGTCTTCCTGCTGAACCAAGGAGAGAGCAGGGTTGAGCCAGTCTTGTCTGACTGCTTTTTTCTTTATAGAAAATTTTTCTTTATACGTTAGTGTGTAGTCCCGGTTGAGAGGCTCAGAACAATCTCTTTTAGCCAAGATGTATGCAGCATCGTTCCCTTGGATGTTAACATGGGAGGGAATCCCTGAAAGTGGACTTCCCTTCCCTTGACCAGATTTTTAAGATGGGCGATAATTTGTATGCCCACGAAGTCGCATACATTGCTCCAGTCCTGTAGATAATGAATATGCAAAAAAAAAATGTAATAAAATATATCATTAACATTTTTCACATATGTTTGGATAAATTTAAAATATAAGTAAGGAAAAATTTATTGTTTTACATGGTGAAAAAATAGCCAGATTATATGCTGAAAGTTTAAAGTTACAACTCTAAGTATATTAACTGGAATTTTCATAAAAAAAGTGATACTAATGAGAATAAATCCTCTTTCGTTAGAAGAATTTTTTCTTGAAAAATTACCAGTCAGAAAAGCTAGTGAATTTAAAAAGTCTCAGTAAAAGTTCTTCAAGGACTCCATGCAACTATTATATTGATGATGCTCGTTATCAACTTCCGTTGAAAACGGAAATTCAACTTTTATCGAACAGATTTTTCTCAACGCTGATATAAAATCCAATTATCCCTAAATGATGGTATAGATTCCCTTTTCCTTCACTGCAGACTTGAAGAATGTGTCTGAAATGATTACATCATTGAATGATGAACATTTTTATTTGATGGAAAGCATCAATTTTAAAATACTCGTATGAGAAAAAATACTTCCATTGATAGTTATTCAAAACGATATTGTTAAAAAAAATTTCTATAATTCTGAATTATTTTTCTAAAAAACTTTTTTTTAAGACGACAAGCTAAACTGTGTTTTAAGACTACTTATTTAGAGAAATGCATTTTAGAAATAATCAATCAGGGGAAAAAAAAAAGGACGATAAATAATGATTTGTTTCTATTTAAGAATATTACTAATCTCACATTTGTAAATATTGCACACAAATAAATAAAATAAAACAAGCAGTTTTTAGAAAATGAAGTTGAAGTGCTTTCATAATGTGCTAGTTTTATGAGTTTAAAAAGCAAGTTATATAAAAAAAATTTTAATCAATTGCTACTTTGAATGGATGAATAGAAAGTATATGATTAACGATTGAAAATTTGAGCAAAATTAATATATATATATATATATATAAGGAGAGAGTAGAAGAAATAGTAGGAATTGAAAAAAGAGCATGATTTATCTGCATTGTTGTTACAATGCGCACCCGGTTTGGCTAGAACCGGTTTTCGACGCCATTTTTCGTCATTGTTATATCAGTTACATTGTTACAACAATGGAGACAAATATAAAATGGCGCCTAAAGCCGGTAATTAGCGTAATTTAATTAATTATAACTGGTAATTAATGAATTAATATTTTAAAAAACTGTATTAACATCAAGTGTCCTCCACTTCAAGTTTAAAAAAAGTTATTTGAACTTGATTGGTTGAATAGAAAGTATTTTATTACAGATTAAAAATCTGAGCAAGATAAATATATATATAATTAGATATAAAGAGAGATTGAGCTAATAGTAGAAATTGAAAAAAGATACTTTAATAAAGATGAGGCAACTGGTGTAACATATTCATTGTTATCACAACGAAATGGAATTTCAAACATATCTTCTCTATCTGACGGGAAAATTCCCATAATGACGAAGTAATTATTTCGTTTGGGACAATGACAACGATAATTTTTGTTCCGATTTATTTTTATTGGGTCGATTGCTGTATGTTACGTCATCGTCTGATTTTATATTGTTGTTCTTTTTGTTTATTTGTCACGTGGTTTTTTGTAATTAGTAAAAAGAAGAACAAAAAATTTGCGATATCTGCTCAGAATTAAACAACTCGGATATCTGCACAGGAAGCGCATTACGTAATATATTTATGCATGTGTGTTTCGTAGTAGTAATCATTCTAAGGAATAGTAATAGTAACAATATATTTAAATAACGTTTTCCATACTTTTTTTTAAAAGATAAAAATTATAATTAAAACAAAATTGTGTTAGATTTAAAAAATTAAAAACCTTAAAAAACATCGTTTTCAATAAGGTTGTTTTTAAATAGGTTTTATAAAAGTTGGAAAAGTTTTTATCGAATTCCTAAATCTAATTTAAATTTACCTTAACTCAGAATATAAATACTACTAAAAATGGCTTAAAAGTTTAAAACTTTTAAATTTGATTTTCCGTACTCAACATCGCGACCATAAGTCTGACATAGAAGACAGAAGGTTAAGGTAAATAGGTCAAACTGGAACGATTCCAGGCGTCATGACCATCGATTGCTCCACAATTTCAGAATCACCTTTTCCGTAAAAACGTTCTTTTCTTCAATGGCCTTGAAAGATTCTGCTGAACAATTTGAATTGTATCACTTACTGCTAATATCAATTATTGCATACTCATAGATTAAAGGTTTTTTTTTTTTTATATTTATCGCTTTAAAAGTTCCTTCTAATTTTCCTTAGATAGTTTTTTCTTTTTAAGATAATATTTGATTAAGTAATGAACAATAACCTTTCTTTATATAGCATTGTACATTTGTTTTCAATAAAGGTTTTTTTTATAAAAAAATTTATATATAAATGGATGAAAACTTCAATTACTAAATACAAAATAAAATTATCTTACAAAAGTTTACTTATTTTATTATTTTAAAGCATATATGAAAAATATGAAATAAATATATTCTTTTGCTTAAACATAAAGGGAAAAATGGGCAGGAATTATTCATTGTAAACGTGCTATAGCACATTTAATTCTTAAAAAAAGTTTATTTTGGCAGTAAAATTTCGTAATCAATGACATTCTTTTTATCTTTGATTAAATAATATTTGTATGCTGTTAGAGTTTCTTTGAGAAAGGAGAATTCCATTTTCAATTCAATTATGTAGGAGGGTGCCCCGAAACTCAACGATAAGCGGAAACGAAGTAAAAAGTGGTGTCATATCTCTGTTCTGGGGAAAATATGAACAAAATTTCAAATAACTTGCTTAAGTGAAGAGTATTTTTTCTTTTTGAAAACATGAAATATTGGCACCCTCTATCATAACATTAGCTCATGTGATTCAAAATTTCATAATTATACGATGAGTGTTTTTAATAACGTCGTTTGCACGTCGTAATTTTGAATCTCAGTCAAATTACAATGTTTGACCTGGTCCCCACTCTCCAAACTTTCACATAACGCTAATTTGAGAAATGGAAGCTACGATATATTTAGCTTCCATCAGCCTCTCTCTTAAATGACGGGTCTTTGGTCGAACAGGCTTGACTCATGGGAAACTGGCCACGAGTCTGTGACCAGGACCAATAGGCTATCGTGACCCCAATTTCTATAAAATATAAAGTAATCCACTATAAAAAAAGTTACTAAAGGAATTCATTTAGAGAAATAATGTTAGTGAAATGTTAGTAAGAGAATTAGATTAACACACAAATTCCCAATTTCTTCAATATCGTGAAGCCTTCATTGCTAAAAAGAGAAATCAAATTCAATAATTACAAGTTTCAATATTGTTTTGCATTTTTCCTTAAAATCACTGAAAATTTATAGACATAAATGAAACAAAATTGATGAAAAAATAAGTTCATGTTTTTGTGATAACACATTTTATGGTGAACGGTTAAATCATTAATTTGAACTTACTGCCATTGGTCGAAATTTTATGTTTGTGAATGATAATGCACGTCATACAGGATCTCTACTGTTGAGGAACCTCTAGAAAACGAGTGTATCTGATAATGGATTGGTTAATGTGTTTCTGTTATTTAAATCCCATTGAACGTAAGTGAGATGCTTTGGGAGGGAGTGAGTGAGTGAATACTAACGTCCCACTGTTCGGCTACACGAGGGCTTTTGGGGACGGACCGCGTAATTTTGAACCATGGTCAAGTGACGCTGACGACACCTGAGTTGGCACCCCCCCTCACCTAACTACCACACCACACCAACGGGAGGACGTTTGAGCTCTCGACAGATTTTACGTGCATCGCACCCCTACACGGCGGGTCTTCAGTGGTACTGGGATCAAACTCATGACATGCTAGCCATGATCCGATGCCTAGACCACTCGGCTACCGCGGCTACGAGATGCTTTGGAAAGACGCCTGTAAATAAATTTTTATCCTCCAGAGAATACTAAATATATTAAACCCGGAATAGACATTAAGTCGAACGCGATCGACTGGTGGACCGCCACAGCATTTTGAGTGACCGCCTTCACATAAGATCTTAGACGTGCATACTAAAAGAAACACAGGTGGTTATCAAAATACTGGAAACACCCAGTGTAAGAATAAAAGTGATATTTTTGAATGCACTTCGTAAGCATTAAAGTATAATAATAGCTACCAGATTTCTTTTATAAATAGAAATGTATATGTTCTGGTAATATTCGTTAGCTTTATTGAAGTTCTGTAAGACTTGGATTTTTTTCAAAATCATAAATTGTTGGATCTCTCAGATATTCGAAGAGATCAAATTGTGGGAGCCCGTCTAGCTGGAGCAAATGCGATCAAAACATCCCAGTTTTTAGAGGTTTCTAGAGGTACGGTGTCTAAACTCATGATTGCTTACGCACTGCAAGACAAGTTCGGCAAAGCAAAATAGTGGAAAGATAAATATGTTAAATATTCTCTTTTTCTCTCTTGAAACACAATTTTTTCCTTCAAAAGGACGCAATTTTAAAAGAATAACTTTTGAAATCGAATAGAGGAAGTAAAGTATTTCAATTTAAAAAAGCTGCAATTCATTTAACAGCATTCTTTCGCTCTACCTACCTGTTTGAATCTACATTTTCAACGATGGATATAATTCAAACATCGTATCATTCCCATTTCATAGACGATCACTTAGAATCCATTGCAATATTAACAGTTAGTAATTGTATACCAAGATATTCAAGATTGGTACGGCGAGTATGCAGACTAAGTTTTCTGATGAAACTTTTAACTACAAGAACAAACTTTAAATGAAAATGATTTATTTTTTATGTATTTTGAATTGTTTGATAATAAATGCATCCTTTGATATTAAATTTGTGTGTATAATTATTATGTTTGTATTTTGAGTTTTACTTAAAACGTAGTTTTAAAAGTGTAAATTTTTTTTACTGTAGTTATGTATGTAGGTAAGTATACATATTTTGTATTCATTATTTTTATAATATAAATAACGTTGAGCCTGTTATTTTGCTTATCACACCTACGTCACAGAGTGGATCGCAACGCCTTAATAAAATTAGAAGCAGACCGTGTCATGTAAAAGTCTGCCCACCCCTGTCTTAAACAAATGCTTCTTGAGAGAGAGAGAAGTGTGGTTATTCTTACCTCAAGAACTGCTCGAATAACTTGGTACTGAACATAAACGGACATTGTCCCACCAGCATTGCAGTTAGGGGAGGTCATTTCCATTACTAAGGCCTTGGTTTGTTGTTCTTAATGGCCAGCCAATGTGCGAACGTCATTCAATCAATAAAGATATTTTCTACTTTATTCCATAACGTATGCGTGCACTCCATTTTTTGACTCTACTATGCCTTTATAGACCTTTGAGCCCAATTGTTTTTTTCGCGGTACAATCTGCAAATTTGTATACATTTAAACTCACTATTGCATACTTCAGTCTTAATTAGATTTTTTAAAGCATTTTTTTGTATAGTGTAGCGATTTAAATAGTAAAATACCAATTTCAGGTAATGCTTTGTTCTTACATTGAAGCTCTAAGTTATGATAGACATTATTCATTTGAAAACTGTAGCTTCCGAAATACAAAAACTTCAAAAGCAGTTCAATAGTAAATCGATGTGCATGTATAAATCTAAATAATGTGACTATGTTGATTGAATTTATATGTAGTAGAGGAATATATATAGGAGGTTAGATATATGTTTCATCAGAGTTCCATTCACTTCTAATATTATACAGATTCACACGTATATTTAATCATATACTTAATTGCCACAGCTCCGAAAAATCAAAGCATTAAATAGAATTTCAGGGTAAAACATGGCTTTACCAGATAAACTTCCCTTTTATGTGTGCGTATATATATTAACACATTCTTCTTTTCGCCATACCATGTACAACATTGAAAAAACAACAGAATAAACTCGAAAAGACTTTCTTTGTATCGCAAAATCTTTGTTAAATATCTCACCTCATTCTATTTATTTAAAATACTCTACCCCCGAAACCATGGTGTGATACTTCCCGAATCACTTCCACTCCTCGAGCTTCAATGCCTCTAATCAGTGGACGAACTGCAGAGTGGACAACTTCCTTAAGAACTTGGAGGATTCGAAGGATGGTAAAATCGGATTCCATGATGCCACTTCTGCCCTAAAAAGAGGAAGATTCTCGTTTCCTGCTGACGCCAGTTGTTCCTTTTTCATCGAAACGCCCGAGGCATTTTACTTTTTATTATTCCTAATTTTTTTTCATCCCTTTTCGTAGAAGCTCATACAGAATTCATGGCTTTGTTACCAGGAAAAAGAGATCATCAACTCTTGAAACTTTTAAATCCTTTCGGAAGAAAAGAAATGTATTCTTTAGGTTTTAGTTGGGGGATTTGTGTTTACTTCTTTCAAATACTCAAAGGATTTTTAAGTACTAAAGAATACTGTGTTTATTTTAGGAAACGCAAATACTTATGAATAAAACATTAAATAATAAAAGTAGTTGTGGAGGAGTATTTTCTTACACTTTTATGTGTGTCTCAAAAGAAATCGAAAACCCTTAATCTGTAATCTCTTCACATTGATCCCCCTCTTAATCCATAGAGAAGTGGGTAGTTTCTATATAAGCTATCAAATCCTCTCTAATGTTTTAGAGGAAACAGAATTAAAAAGCCCTTAATTAAGAAGAATTACTTACCCAAGAATTAACTATCCTTTTTATCGATCAATTTTTATCTAATCTGAAGTCAAATATTAGTAGGTGTCATCATAGATTTGTTAATGATAGTTATCTACATTTTACTAATGTAAAACATACATGGAATACAAGGCTGTATATTTAGTCTGTTTACTGTATATTTAGTCTTTGGTGTATTCCTCAAATAAGTCCCAATAGAATGGAATGTGTGTGCTCACTTTCAAAATATCTCTTCTCAAGGTATAATCTTTGTAAGATATTAGATATTATGTCTGCTTAATACCTCCTTCTCTGAACTGAAATTGACCTTACAAAACGCATAGTAATGTGTAATGTGTTACATGTTAAATAAGGAAATCTTTTATAAGTGAGATTCAGAAGCGTATGTGTCTCGAAAGAAGGGGGTTTATACGATCTACAATGGGTAGTAATGGAATTGGGCTTAAGTAAGTTCTTACACATATATATTTCAAGTATTATCTCATAGAATTCAATTTAGTCTACTTCAATATATATATATATATATATATATATATATATATATATATATATATATATATATGGAAATATATGATGACGATTTTGGGCGAAGACATTTTGCAGCGTGGCCGGTGTTGATTTTTTACATGTAGATTGGTCGAGGAGTATTTATGTTTGTTTTGTCTTGATAGAAATCTTCTTCACTGTTAGTTTCATCTTCTTTTATTTAAAACCACCAATATATCAAATTCAATAATTTTTAAAATAAGTTATAGATGTTAAACACACACATATAAAGTGGAAGCAACACTTAGCAGCAATATGGACACATTGTTGACAAACAGACAAAGCACACACAGAGATAGCAACTAACTGCTCCGAGTTTTTATACAGGCGGTGAAGTTCATACGACTCCTTTGTAACAGGAGTCGTGATTGGATGCAAATGCGCGAAAGCAATTAGATTAAGATTAAGATTATAACTGTCTTGTGCTAAAGAATTAAAGAGTGCTAGAAGAAGTTATTATATATATATATATATATATATATATATATATATATATAATGACTTCTTCGAGCACTCTTTAATTCTTTAAATATATATATTTTTATATCTTAAATATCTTTAATTATATATATATATATATGTGTGTAATTAAAATATTATATGTGTTTAAACAAATCTATAATATATATATATATATATATAGATAGATTTGTTTAAACATATAAGGAACTTTAAAAAAGCCAAATTTGTATTTTTCCGATTGAAACACATTTGTGTTATAATTATATTTGATTGAAGTCAGTGGTTATATATTTTTATAAGTGTGGTTTTTTTTTTTTTTAAATTATAATGGTGCAAGTTGTTTCAATCTTTTGTAGCTATTCGTTTTTTTTTTTTTTTAGTTTATCCCATTTATGTACGAAATAGATGACTATATAAGTAGTAACGACGTAAAAAACGTATTTTCAGAAACTATTTAAAACACACTAATTAACACCAATAATGATTAATTTTTTCGCTATTCGAAGTTTATAAATGGAGTTTTCTGGGATTGAGATAAAAAAATCAATTAACGATTATTCTCTTCTTCAGAGTTTTTGGGAAATTTTAACTGTGGATTTAGTTTTGAGTTACACTTATTAGGTAATTACGTTAGATTTATAAAATTTTCTGCAGATAATTAATTTTTTGTCGTTTATTTAATTTCATTTTGTTAATATATATTTTCGTTAAGAATTGACGTAAAAAATTTAATTAAATAATTTTTTTTCAAATATTCTTGCTTTTCCCTTTTTGCTTAATAATTGTGTCATACTTTTTTTTAACTTTTCAGAATGTTCGATCAAATAAGATTAGCTAACTTCAATTATTTCTACAAAACACTGTTTCGTGGCATTTAGTTAAATTAATTATAGCACAGTTAGTTCAACTGCTATGCGTTAAAATTTTGTTCAGGAGTTTTTGTAAGCAAATTTTTACTCCTTTTTTTAAAAAAAATTATTAAAAGCCGGAAACATTATAAATACAAAAAAACTATTACTAATTATTAGTTAATGTTAAGCAGCAAAAGTTAAATCAAGAGTTTGCACAATATTTTCTTTCTCTTTCATGTTTACAAAAGGCAAATTAGTGAATTTGACCCAATTTTCATAATGACATTTTAAGGAAGTGCTTAACTGTTGAATTCCAACAGTAATCTAATTTTTTAATATCCAACCAGTATTACATTTTGGTAATATACTGTGAATGTGTTTCAATATTTATTAAATCAGGAAAAAAGAATGCGGAAAAGTTTGTTTGGCAAACGAATGCTTTTACTTTCAATGGCAGAAAACGCCTTAATATTACATAGGACGTAATGTTATCTGTGATCATCAAAACGCATAGTTTAAATATTCAAACAAATTACATAAAATAAATATCACTTTATTAAAGTGAGCCTAAAAATTTATATTCAATGTATGTTGACCTGTGTTCTCAAGTGCTGAAGTTTGTGACATTGTTTTTTACGTTGTATTTTCATGTTCTAATCCTTGTACGAAAGTTTGCACACTAAGTAGATTGCATTAATTGAAAAGAATATAACACATTGGGGCCGTGGGTAGCCTAGTGGTTAGAGAATCTGACTCCAAACCGGAAGGCCTGGGTTCGATGCCCTATGCCATTAAATACCCTCCGAGTACACACGGAGTACGTGCTCTTTAAATTAGTGGGTCCGAAAGTCTTGTAGGAGGTCACAGAAGAAACCAAGGGGATATTTCCCTCAGCTCCAGTCTCATCCCTAAATTGTGGAGATCGGAGGTGACGCCATCTATCGTGTAGAATTCCAAAGGGTCTCAGGCTTTGACAACCTTTATCCTTTCCCTTCGGGAAGGACACGACAGCAACAACAATATAGATATCTGGAATAAATTTGTGTTCGATTCTCAACCAAATGGAGTCTTTAACAAATTATTTGATTAGTTGGCATTTCAAAGCAATGCGAGAACTCTTAGCTTGGTCAAGTGATGAAAATTACACTTTGGATGTGTGTTTCACTCAACTCTCCGAACTTTCTGATCATTTCAACATGAGGACTTTGAGCCCCTATTGATTTAGAGTGCATCAGCTCTCGAATCCATGACTCAACATGAACAATGTCAAGCACGAAATCCTGATCGTGACAATTCGGTTACGGCGGACTGATACTTAGTAACATAGACAAAAGAGCTACTTTCGTGCTGAGTGAACGGTCAGATAAAAGAACCACATTTAAATTGTCTACTTAATTACATTACATAGAATATTTGTCTTTTATGAAAAGTTTTGTGATTAGTTTTATATTCTAGAATAATCATTTCATTTAATGTGTGAATGATTATAGATGATGATGATCATCATCATAAACAAAAAAATCATCTGGAGGTTTCATTAATCATTAAAAGATTTTTACCAAAATGATTTTAAGTATTATGTGTCAAGTATTTTTAGATACCTATCAAACGTAGTTATTACTTTATATATCATTACTATAGTACAGAAATTATATTCATTTTGTGTATGGAAAGAGTATTAGGCTTCAAATATCGATTTCAAACCGTTTTATTACATTAACAACGAAAATGTTATATTTCTTACTGAAAAATCATTATACCGTAGCATTAGCATTAATTTTTGGTTCATTCAGGCATTTATAATAGCACAGAGCATGAAGATTAATATTGATTGTATTTGAATGAATTTATTACAAAAACCTCACCAAGAATATTGACAAATTAATCATTTACCATCAAAGAGCTCAAGTACTTTTTTAGGACTGATAAGTTTCTTATTATTAAATTACATACCTTTTTACAGTTTTAGTACTTTATCTGAAAATAAACTATATTTTTAACTTTCTATCTGTTTCACTCATTTAATACAGAAATGATTCACTTAAGGAGAAGCAGTACGATTCAATTGACAAAGAACCGGTCAAGCCTAAATTATTTTTATATACTTTTCTACAAACTCAAAAAATTTGAAAGCTGTAAGTTTAAAAAATGAAGTGTTGTGATAACTTTTACGTTTGTTTTTATTGACATTCCAAAGGCAAATTAAAACATTAAACTGACTTATCTGGAGAAGATAAAGTAAAAAGTTTGTCTTCATTTAAAATGCTAAGGCATTTTTTTTCTATTGTGCCTAATGCTTGGAAATTTTTTCACTTGTTGCTTTTAGTACATGGAATAAAAGTTGGTATAATTTTTCAATCAAAGCAATACTTATTTCTTAAAAAATAATTAAATTTAGAATTTACACATTTTTAAAAAAAATTTCAGTACGCATTTATAAAAAGAAGTATTGTACAAATACCTATCATGTTATCACAAAACCTATACCAACTTTTGTTACACGTAGTTTTACGTACTTGTAAGTCAAATTTCATATATTTACGTTAATTTTTGTAGGGGGAGTAGCATTTTAAAATAACTTCTTAAGTCTCAATTTTTTCCCCTAAAGAATTTAATGGTTAGCTTTTTATGAGATTTTGAACGCAAAATCTGTTTTACATCATACACATACACATAGGAGGCAACCGAAAAACTTTAAAAAACATTAAATTAAAACAAAAATTGTGCAAATCGTACCATGTACCCTTAAGGTATCCGACTACCCTAAAACTGTGAATTTTGCCAAAAGTTGGCAATTTTTTTATGATTTTATTTTATGGGCCATCTTATTAGCTTTATAAAAATACCAAGTTTATCATTTTCCGTTTAATAGAACAAAAACTACACGTGTTTTTGTAAAAGCAGATGCTATTACTTTAAGCAAGATGCCATACTTTAAAAAGCGTTTTACTCGAGAAATGTGATTTTTTGAAAATAATGAAACGGGGTCAGCGATTGCTAAAAAAGTTTTGAACAAAATTAACTGAATTTTTTTCTGTAAGTTCTGTATAATAGTAGAATTGCTTTAACCTTCAGATTTATCTATCACTGTTTTATTACAAAATTTACAGTTCCTTTTGTGAATATAATCACTGTCTTTTTAAGCATTTTCTTATAGTAACCGAGATAAATTGATCTAGTTTTGTAAAAAAGAAAATACCTCTTATCCTGAAGTTCATTTCAAAATTGAATACTATAGCAACGCATTAGATTGAAAAAATTGAAAATTTGTTCATAAACCTTTGGTGTAGAATGGGCCTCGTTTATGTCATTTTTTGTCAATTTTTACCTATTTTTTCCCATTTTAGTAATAATTATTTCTTTTTCTCTTCTTAATTTTAGCACATTTTTTAAAAATGCATTAAACAAATCTAAAAATAACAAAAAAATCCCCATATCTTCTTTTTTTTAAAAAAAAAAAAGTTGTCGCAACCAGTCGGATACTGTAAGAACCCATTTTAAGAAAGATCAGTTCACCATATTTCTTTTTTCCAAACACTTCACGATTTATCTCTAAAAACGTACGTACCTGTGTGCGTGAGAAACATCATATAAAATTAAAACTTATTTAACTATCATCACTCTATTACCTCCTAGTAAACTAAATTCCAGAAAGCCGTCTATTACTTAAATGATCTCCGTCCATTAATTGAAGTGAAAGGACGTAAAAGGCCCAGCCCATGTTATTATACCTCTGAATTCTCGAAGTACAAGATTCTTCTCAGAGTACTAAACATGATTAAATTTAATCTACAAAATTTTGACGATTTCATGGGATTACGTGAGGATTTATTTTACGTGCACGCATAATTACTGGATTTATGGCGTGTTGTTGATCATAACTGAATGATTCACGAATCAATGTGTATTATCCTATAAAATCCCTATTAATTTACGGTTCATAAAGCTTTTAGTATTGATATTTTATATGCTTTATCTCGAAATGCGTTTTACTTTTATTATGTACAGAGCATAATAATTATAAATACGTATAGCAGGATGATTTAAAATATTAATTCATTATAAATGTAAGCCTATTTAATAAATAAGTAGTTTTTGAAAACTTACATATCTCCTATGTTAACTATTTCCAATTTCCTAAAGAAACTATAAAACAGAATTTCAACTCAAGTGTAAACAATTATTTACTATTAATTATGTATATAAAATAAATCTGGAATGTAAATTTACACTTATGTGTTATGAATATAAATTATGGTGCAAGGCTTAGATATTTATATATATTTTAGGTATACACTTAAATAATTTTTAAGATGAAGCGCATAATGAATTTTCCAGAAATTATCGTTGTAAATTTGATTCGCTTAAGTTAATTGTTCTGCAACATGTAAATTTAATGGGACAGATTTTTAAGAATTTAAATTAATTTAATGATGTTCCATGATCCTTGATCGTATAAAAATAGTTTCCCTTCTATATTACCAAGCTTTATTAGTTTTGTTAAATTTTAGAGCCCATGATTTGTAAAGATTTTAAGGAAATATGATGCTGAGACTATTAAATGACTTTGAAATTTTACGGCAAATATTGGATAATGTAAAAAAATATTGAGAGATTTGGAGTTATATTAACGTCATACTATTATTCAATATGAGGGCTATTCATGGCGGATCTCGTAATTTTGAGCCACCGTCAAGCGACGAGGACGACACCAGAGCTGACACACCCCTCCTTCTAACTTCCCTACCACTTCAACGGGATGATGTTGGAAATTTGCGCATTATCTTAAATCTTTTTTTAGCTAGTCAGATTCAAAAAATAAAGTTTATGTTTCATTGTAAAAAAAAATATTTCTTACACTAGAAAATTTGTATATTTTTCTTGTCTTTTAAATGCAATGTACCATATTATTAAATTCTAGCAAAATGAGTTAATCTCGGTGGTCTAGTGTATATAGTGACGAGTTCGTGGCCGCAAGTGTCGCGAGTGCGAGTCCAGGCGCCACAAAAGAAGGTGTAGAGGAAATAAAAGCAAAAATTATTTCTATCAAGGTTCAATGTCTTTCGTTTTTAGGAGAAGGGGATGTTACCTCGTCACTTAACCTTGGTTCAGAATTACGAGGTCCATTGCCAATAGCTCTCGTGTTACTTTAAATTGTGACTTTAATATAACTCTCACTCGGTTTAGCAAAATTGGCATAGAGGCGTGTTTTGCGATTCGTATGTAGTGGATTCGTAATTCATTTCGTCAATGAATTTGCTTGTGAATGTTCAATTATAGCACCTCGTCAGTGAGTAAGTGCGTATTTACGTCGCACTTAATGAAACACAAGAGCTATAGGAAAAGGACCTCGTAATTTTGAGCCACGGTCAAGAGGACATGAGCTTGCACCTCCTCTACAGACTTCCACAAGACTCAAACGGGAGGACTTTTAGCCTCGACAGATTTAAGGTGCATCGGCTCCTCTACACAGTGGCACAAGGCTCGATTTCGTGACACACCAACCACAAGTCTATGACCTTGACCACATGGCAACCGCAATCACGTGAAAGTTATTTAATCTTATTTTGTAATTTATTGAAGTATCTCAAAACATTGCACACACAAAAACCGATTGACGTTCTATAAATAAGTTACCCGCGTTTCACTCAGTGTTATTTTGGCGTCAAATTGTCTAATCAGCAAAGGTTTTTTTAAGATACTGTTGATGAAAATAATTATCTGATAAGACTAACATGTGTTGCAAATTTATTCTTTTCACTCAATTGTAAATATAATTTTGCTCACGAGTAAATAAACTTTAATTTTCTTAAAACAGTTACAATGTACTGATCAGTTTTTTTTTATCAGTTTTTCCAAAAAATTTTGGGGATACAAAAAGTATCATGATAGAATTAATGAGTATTTTTAATATTTTCCAATTAATTTTTTGCTGAGCATGATACAAAATTTCCGAAGTTTAATCAAAATTGTTTTTCGCCAATTGAGAGATTCAATATAGTGCGTATGCGTGTGTGTGAAATATATTGTTATTTTTGTAAATCTTTAAATGCAATTTTTCGCAAATTTACTTTAAAAAATATGTTTGTTTATATAAATATTATAAAGTTTATCCCATTTATTTTTTATTCCAGATTGCCAAAGAACATCTCCCCTCTTCAAAACTAATAAATTCCTGTTTTCTGTCTCAGTACACCCAGTTTAAAGAAAAAGGATTCCTTGTCACTCAATTTAAATTTCAAAGTAAGCATTATTAATATACATATTCTATTATCTTTTTTAAATAAATGAGAAAAAATCAAGAACCCTTTCAACTATGCTTTCAAGTTAAAAAAATTATTTAAGTATAAATTATCCATAGAAGTTTTAAAATTAAATATAGAAGCTTTAGCTACATTATTTGTTTAGTAAAATGTTTAGTTAAACATGATCAAATTACTTTATTATCGAAGTAAATGATAATTAATCCAACAAGTTTAACCAGGATTAAATAAAAAATATTTATTTATTTTTTAGATTAAATTGATATATTTTTAATTGTTTTTTTTTTAAATTTTTTAACTTAACAATCACTCACTCCTTGCATATGTGATGCATATTTCAACTACACCCTAGTGTCTGATTCAAAAATTAAACAGAATGATTTCTTTTGGCGTTAGTCCCCTGAGTTCATTATCGCCTTTATTAACTTTTAGATGGTAACATTTATAGACAAAACATATTATTCGCACTAATGAAATTTCCCCTTTATTCTTAATAATGATTTGTTCTTATTGTTCAAAACTTTAGAGCAGTGTTTCCCAAAGTGTGGTATACGTACCCCAGTCGTACGAAAAGAGTTTGGTGTGGGTACGTGTTGCACTGTAATTTGATGCGGATATGTGTGTACTTCACCATGCTTAACTTAAATCGGAAAAAGGAAGACTATTGGACGTGGAACCCCGCATCTCCGTTTAAAACAGTACTTCTCAAATTTTCAATATTCGCGACAAAATATTCAATCATAATTTTCATCGCCCCCCCCCCTCATACAATAACAATGTATTGGAATTCAATAATACTGTACTTTGATCTAAAACTACAATATGATCTTAACTCTTAAATGTCTCCGGCGTATATAAACGTCTCACTCAGTCAAAGAATTAATTTCCCGGACGTTTTTTTTGTCTTGCCGAAGTACAATCTCTTTCTTCTCTGTACTGCTATCAGTAAAATTATTCCGAGGACTTTGAAATGCCATAAAAGGAATTTAACAATGTTTGCGAAGAATTTACTTATTTCAAAGGATGTGCTTCTTTATTCCTCCTTCCCCCAATACATCACATATGTACGCCTACGTAGAAAACGGTTGGCATTGGGAAGCGAATCGCGTAGCTTTTAATCGGCAGAGGGATTAATTATAAACAGTATAAAGATAAGTGCTAATTTTTGTATATATTTTTTATATAACAAGCCAGTGCGATTACTGGTAATTATTAAACTTGCTCTTAACATAGTATTGTTAAATTAATTATAAAATACATTGTGTAGCACTTATACATTTATAAGTGTAATATATCAGTGTAAACGTTTATTTTGTTTTTTTATTATGTCAGAATGAATTTTGTTTGCTTACTTTCAGTAAATTACTGATTTTTTTAATAATCTTTTTTTGTTTTGACTTTTCAATATGCTCGCGTCCCCCTCGTACAGTTGTCATGCCCCCCAAGGAGTCAACGCTTGAGAAACGCTGGTTTAAAGTTAACAACCAGGAAATCAAGTTATGATGACCTGTCATATCAGCTCAAACAATTTCACCCTTCTCCTTAATCCAAATGAATGTTATTTATAATTTGAGTTTTATTTATAATTTATTAAATAACTGATTTTTCTACTCTTATTTATTTGTGTATGTCACAAAAAGATAAAGGAAAAATAAGTATATTTTGATTGTTGTTAAAATACATTCTTTTTGACGAGGGGTACTCACCGTCATGAAAATTATAGAAGGAGCACTCAGCGTTACGAAATTTATTGAAGGTGAAATCAGCATTACGAAAATTATAGAAAAGGTACACATATGTTAAATCTGCTTTAGAACATCAATGTATCTTAATTCCGAAACACAAGAAAAAATATTATTTCTTATCTTTTTGTATTTAAACAAAAAACAGACCAGACTACATCTTGTTTTACTGGCCTCCTCGCATTGTGGAGACAGATCTATTTCTTTATCTAAACTTGATTTTATCTTGTAATCTTAAATAGATTTTTGTTAAAGGCTATTTTTTGCTCATTATTAATCGAAAACTTAATTTGGAGTTATGACGTTATTCAAAATTAGGTCATCGACAATTGGATTTCTAGGAGTCGACTATTGGATCGACGAGGGCATTTCGAATAGTAAAGATACAATGGCTCGCATTCCTTAAAAAACATTTATTTAGAAAACGTCAGTTACATCATAATAACTGATTATTTATTATTTTTCGACATCATCACCCCCATTATCCAAACATTTGTTAAGTCGGTGCACAAGCTTTTGTATTCCGCAGTCATAGAAGGTTGCCGCCTGGAACCAGCGCTCACACAATTCCCTGTACCCTAACCTGACAGTTACAACTTCATAAAGAGTTGTCATTGACACTTCCGGTATGATCTGATGCAATTCTTTCAATTTGAGATGTCTATTCGTTCGAATTGCTTCCTCCGTTCTCTGAAAAAGGGTATCAGAGATCACAGATGTTGACCTGTTCTTTGTTCGTCATGAACATCGGTTCTACATTCACAGAAATGACGACACCATTTCGTTACATTTTGTCGATTCATAATGTTCCCATAAACAGAAACAATTTCTTTGTGAATATCCGCTGTTTGCTGACCTTTTGCATGAAGAAAACGTATGACGGAGCGCACTTTGCATTTGGCGGGATTCTGAATCGGCGCAGCCATTTTAAACACGACCAACTCCAAATAGAATCAACGTTGAAATGCCGAATGACCACGAGGAGAAAGCTAACGGTTCAAAGTTAACACCTGTGTTGCCAACTTACTCGCCAAAACTTTTCTTTTCCTCTGGCATACGTTGTATCTTTACTTTTCGAAATGCCCTCGTAATTAATAAATTAAGTAGATTATTTTCAGTTGAAATCCAAACTAATAAAATCCGAAGGAACATTACATGTTTAGTAACTACATTGTTTCTTTGTTTTTCATTCAATTCAAATAATAAGATGTAATATATGACATTTGATTTGTTTAAAAATTAATATATGCAACGCACATCTGGCAAACGTTTCCTATACAGTTGGTTAAAGTAGCTGTACGTCGAAATCATCTGAATAATCGACTGTCAGCCACCATGTAATTCACATACCTCTTTTCATAGATGTATATCAATTTTTTTTAGTTATTAATAAAAGTAAAGATTTTTAAGTAACACTAAAAGTTTTAAATTACGCTGTTTTCAAATGATAACAAATGTTTAGCATTTAAATCTGTTGATGTGTAATACATGCAGAGTAAATATTATTTACATAAAGTAGGAAGAAATAATTTTATTAAATTAAGTAATTTACTGTATATTCGAAAGCCAAAAAAATTTAAAAATGTGTAAGAAGGAGATATTGTCTACGATTATACAGGAGTTTAAGCGTGTACAATTATTTCATTCAAATAAAAAACGAATAATTCAGAATCCGACATAATTCACTTACAACCGCTAGCTTAAGAACACATCATTGCAAAGGCAGGAAAACCCATCATGTTGAAAAACAGGATTTTAAATACAGTGTAAACTATTAAATACTGGTGCATGTGTGTGTGGTGTTATTCAAATATAATTCTGGAGTCCATCAGAAATGCCTTTTCCTGGATTTATTGGTATGATTAAATAAACTTCAGTAAAATAATACTTAATAAGCTTTAAAATATTAAATCATCAAGATAAAATATTATACTGAAATATTCGAGAGAATAATTTCTAGTTTTCGAGATAAAAATCCTAGTAAAAACGGCAACTGGTACGCCGAAGCGAAGAACAAGATTAAGACTGAGGCAGAATCCGCTATATATGGTTTTCATCGAGATAGACCACGTGGGGTCTGAGCGTGGTGACAACTATCAACACCTCGAGTTGCTGCAACTACGCTCCACCCACTCAAACCACCTGGTCCACAACATAAAGACACTGCCCGGAAACCCAACCACTCACACCAAAACATATCTTCGAGTGCCCAGCTTTCACCCCAAGAGCACTTTAGCTCGGTCTAACTCCACTTCTGGACACACTACAAGAGATTCTCTATAGCAGTGGTCTTCAAACTGTGTTCCACGGAATCCTGGGGTTCCACAGTCCCAGCAACAAAATCAAGAAGAAATACACCTGTAGGCAAAAGGGATTCATGTTCTCTAAGTAATTTTCATAGTTACAAGTCTCGAAAATTTATCCTATTAATTTAAAATGAAAATTTTATTTATATATAATAACTTTAGATGCAACACTTTTAAAACTATTATTATAACATAATAAAAAAAAATATTAAAATGCTTTACTTTTATATATACTTGTATATACTTCCTACTAGATTGTGAATATTCTATTGTTTACTATCTCGGGTTTCACGGGATCATTTTATACTCGTTAGTTAGCAGGATGTTTTGAAAAACTAAATAGTTTTCTAATGGAAAATGCACATGTTTCATTTGTGAAAAAACACTTAAAATGAAGGAGAGGAAACAACCTATCTACAGATTTGGTGTTAAAATTTTAATTTAACTAGAACACTTCTAAGTTTTAGGTTGCAAATTCATGCAAAATGCACGGAATTTCTCAGAGCTATAAATATTTAAATGCCATTCAAAACATTATGTTTAAGGGAAATATATTTCTCAATGTAAATGGCTACAAACACAGTGTATAAAATCGATTTAAACTCAGAATAATAATGCGATTGCGTTTAATCTTTACAATAACACTTTCTTGTTCTAGAGGTTCCGCAAAAACACTTTCTAGTTCTAGGATTTCCACAAAAGCACCTTCAAATTCTAGGGGTTCCGTAAGTTGAAAAAAGACTTCCGCTCTATAGCCAAGATGCTCCGGAGTAGGTAACAGTTGTTGTCACTTGTGGTGGAATCTTAGAGTTATTTTTTTATATATTTTCTTTGTCAATTCCAGGACGCTAGAACATTAACAACGCAATTCATTGTAATAGGGTTTATTGATGTTCATTTAAAGTAGCGAAATCCAAATATCTTTTGAATTTATTCAAATGTACTGCATATTTTTACTATCTACACCCTCCCCCTAATTGTAGCCCAACACGACACTAAAAAATTACACATGCTATGCTCAGAACTTATCATTTTTAATTTAATTCCATTATTTATTACTGTGTATTTTTGTATGTAACATATAAGAAATGATACAAAAATAATGAACACTCATTTGAAAACTATACTCTTTTAGCATAAATTAAGCAAATGATACAAACGAAAAAAGGATTAAAAACACTAAAGACAATTGAACCTCTCTTATAACCAACTGACGCTAAATATCCTAAAATTATTCATCTATAACGCTTTTTCAAAATCATAGTTCCGAACGTGAACAGTTGACTTAATATATGATTATAGATAGTTCTTGTTTGCTTCAATTTTAAAAAAAAATCTTAAATTTTTAATATCTCTTTAAAAGAAAATATTCGGTGCTTCTTTATTTCATTTTCCAATGAGTGTACTCTATATTTTATTATATAATGCTATGTACTTTTTCTTTTATTTCATTAATACAAAATTCGTTTTAGGACGAAAATCAAAAATATACTTCAAGGATTTTATCGATAAATAACATAAGGTTTATTTTTCGTGTATTCATAAACATGAAACTGAATTTTAATTTCAGTTTACAACCTTTAACTCATATGCAAATTGTTCAAACAATTCTTGGAATTAATCTTACTTAACAATGTGCCAATTAACGCATCACTTAATAAGTCCAGGCCTAACGAATAAAACAAAAACTTTTCTGCAAAATTGAACTTTATTTATCAGGGTAAAGGGCTCCCTTTAAGAGGGATACAAGCAGCCCATCGATCTTCTAATTTTTTAATCTTTTTCGTTGAGCGATATGTCTTTGCTCTCATATTGGCTTCTACTTCAGTTATCACTTCTTCATTTGTACCAAACCTCTTTCTCTGTAGCATTCTTTTAAGATCTGCAAACCGCCAGATGACACTGGGGGCCATATCTGAACTGTACGGTGGGTGGGAAAGTAATTCGGAGCGCAATTCATTCAATTTGACCATCGTTTCCATGGACTTGTGGCACGGAGCATTGTCTTGGTGAAACAGTACTTTTTCATCTTTGCATTTCAGGACATTTATTCTTTATTTGTTCATTCAGTTGATCCAACAACGCCATATAACATTCACAATTAATTGTTTTGCCTTTCTCAAGGTAGTCAATGAACAAAATTCCATGCGCATCCCAAAATACACACGCCATAACCTTGCTAGCTGACGTTTGAGTTTTTGGTCGCTTTGAACGCCTTTAACTGGCTGCTGTCCACTCAGCTGGCAATCTTTTTGATTCAGGCGCATAGTAATGGATCCATGTTTCATCCATTGTCACATATCTACGTTAAAAATCCTGTTTATTTTGCTTAAATAGCTCCAAACAATGCTCAGAATCATCGAATCGTTGTTGTTTTTGATCAACAGTAAGCAAACGCGGCACCCACTTTGAACACAGCTTTCTCATTGACAAATAATCATGCAAAATAGAAAATAAACTGCCTTTTGATACCTCTAAATTCTCTGATATCTCAAGCAACTTCAATTTACGATCGGCTAAGACGATTTCATGCACTTCTTTGATGATTTCTGGAACAACTGGAGAATTTGGGTGACCTGAACGTTCAACGTCGTTTGTGTCTGTAAGACCACTTTTTGTGTCAGCATACCATTTCTTAACAGTTGTTTGCAATAGAACGGAGTCCGGACAGCATTTATTCAAGCCATTGTTTTGCTTGAACAGTGTTTTTCCCCATCAGAAAGCAATCTTTGATTACCACACGAAATTCTTTTTCATCCATGGCTTCCAAACAGTTGCCACTGTTGCCACAAAAAATCACTGTAACTTTATAACTAAACAATATATTCTCTCGAAATTTTGACACTTGCCGTTTAAAAGTTAGTACTACTAGGTTAGGTTTAGAAAAGTTAGAAGGTAGCGCCATCTATATGTTAGTCCCGGGGCTTATTGAGTGATATGTTACTTAACAATAAAACTTTTATTAATCAAACAGATTTTAGGCAATCTAAACAAAAAAAACTAGATATTGAAAATTTTTCAAACATTTTTTTTCACCCCCCCCCCCCAAAAAAAGACTGAGAAATGGCGAAACCGTTTAAAAAATGGGGAGGACGGGGGGCACATCAATTTTGCAGCGAAGTCAAATGGGAAACACAAGAACTCAATTCTCTTCAAGAATTTATGAATATTTAAAGAATGCAAATCCCTTCTTATTTCATATATGTAGATGAAACTTACTGACATCAATACACAGACACAAGAAAAAGGGAAGGTACCACTTGAATATATTTCAAGAGGATCGATTTTGAAATTAAATTTTCAAGTGCTCTGAAATAAATCGTGATCATTAAAACTGACAGACTTCCCTTTAACGTCCTATCACTTCTTCAGAATTGATTCTCTTTCTGATGTCTTCTCTTTACCGTGTATTGATCGATGAGCAGGGGTGAAGAAAAATTATTTCCAACAGCTATTTCGAAGAATACGTTTTTGGTTTGTAATTTTCTCTCGTTTAATATGTTGAGTGACGGTCAATGTCATTTTTATTCTTAAACTTTTGATCATATTGCTTTTTTTCGTTCTTAAATCTGTAAGTTGCTTTAATGTCTATGTATTTTCTCAATGATTCCTTAATATTCTATAAGATTATGCTTTAGTTTAATAATTTGAATTTTCGTAATTCCTTCTAATTAGCAATAAATTACTTTAAAGCTCATTTTTTTGTGTGCGCTCATTTCACGAGCTTACGCCATTTGTTTCGTAAAATCAAATTAAGGGCCAGAAAATGTTGTATAAGAAAGTCCCTATAAATTTAATTGCGCTGGTTTAGATTATTTCAGTTTTTATACACTTATAATTGGCATAGAATTTAATCGAACAACTTAAATTTAAAGTTTTAATGAATTCATAATCAATTTTGTTTTTTTCTTTTGCATAATGATTATTTTCTGATGTCAAAATAAGACTTATAAATAAAGCAGGAAGGAATCTTAATAAACTCATATATAAATTTGCACCAGTTTTTGCGTGGTGAGTAAAAAATTGGATACTTACGTACTATGTTATATCATTGACGAATTACGTCAAATGAAAAGATGGCGTCAAATATCACGATTTGCAGCCAATGTTGTAAAACCGTTTCCGTGCATGTTCAAACACAATAATAAAAATAATAATATCAGCATTTCGCAACATTTTTTAAATTTCTTTTAATTGATGTATTTTAATTAAGATGGCCTTATTGGCGATATAATACGAAAGTACTGAAAACTTTGCAAATTATAACTTTTGATGAATTATTAAGCTTAAAAATTATTATCATTTTTGAAATTTTTAAACACTCGCGCGCCCTTTTTCTCAGTTCCTACGATTAGCTGCTCAATTTCTCTCACTATTTATCTCGTTCAAATTTTTAATCTTTAATAAAATACATTTTAAAGCACTCAATTCAGCTGAAATTTTATATCACGCTTAGTTTTGATGACAATACAGTAATTTAATTGCAATTGATAAAAATTAATTGATCAAAACTAATTATTCAAAGAATTACAAATACAGACACGTTGGCATAATGTTTGGTGACTTAGCGACCATTTTGGAGACTTGGGTCAAAATTTGAAAAGGTTTCTTTTTTTCCCCACATTTTAAAGCGCTCATTTGAGCTGAAATTTTCTATACACTACTGTTTTGGGTAACAAAATGAAAAATTTAATTATAATTAATTAAAATTATTTACTGAAATTAATCATTTAAATAATTACAGATACAGCCAAGTTGGCTTCATTTTTAGCGACTTGGGTCAAACCTTGAAGATATTTTTTTTTCAAGTTTCAAAGCTGAACAGTTGAACTGAAATTTTATATACACTATAGTTTTAGATGACAATGCGATTCTTTAATGATAATAAAAATTAATTGCCACTTAATGTTGTGATTCTTTCATATGTATATACATATTTATATTAGTTGTAACTATTTAATAAAAAGTAACTAAAATATATTTTTTTTTGTTGATCTAAATAGAAATTGACTTAATTTTTTTTTATATTACTTGTTATAAAATTTAAATAACAGCTGCAAGCGAGTTTTTGGACAGAATATTATCTGGTTATGTTTGATGAATCCTTACTTATTTCACCATCGACCGATTTTACTAATTTAAAAGACTTCCTCAAAAGCTGTCATCATTATTGTTGTTATTATGTTTGAATACGTGCGTTAAAGAGCTTCCTCTATTGGCTGCACGTCTTAGCATTTGGCGACGTCTTTTGACTTAATAAAATTGTTGATGATATAGCACGAAAATACCGTTTGACGGTATGTTCTTCATCCACGTTAATTATGTGCGTGTGTGACATGTATATTAATATGTATTATCTCATCAATCCTCATGTTTGTATGTAACGTATGCAGTATACTTTTAGTGAATGTTTATTTTAAAAAATACAGGGGCTTTTATGTATAAACAACTGAGCAATATAATATTTTTAATGTTTGTTATTTTTTTCTTAATTTATTTCTTAAATTAACATTTATTACAATTATCATGTTCTTCACCATCATGCATTATTGTAGTTTTTGAGTTACTTATATTAAATTTAGAGAAATCTATCTGAAATATTATTGAAAGTTCAAAGAATTCCAAGATATTTTAGTGTTGATATATTTACTGCAAAATAACGTGATGACAGAAACATAAATAACTTAAATTCTTAACCCAGAAAAGGAGTAGAAGTTAAAATTGCAAAATTTAAATATTTTAAGGAACTTTTTACAATTTAGTACAAATTGGGGAAAAAATTGAAGAAATGCAAATAAAACCTAAGCCAACATTGTAAAATTAGTGTTTTAGAAAGAAATGGAATGGATTATCTAACTTTAAAAAAAATCATTTTTCCCGTGTGTACTTTTTTGGAAACAAAATACACTCTCATATTCCAAATAAAATAAAATAGTTTTTTTTTTATTTTACATAAAGAATATAAAACCGAATGAAATAGTTCCATAAAATAATTGTTCGATGTTAGCTTTACTGTGCACTTCAAAATATTTATTTACCTAATGACAAATATTAAGAGATTTTTCTTTAGATCTTATAAAGCTAATGTATATCAACTTTTAAACATGCCTGAAATAACAACCATGAATAAAGATTGCAAATTAATTTATTTTTAATTATATTGCTAGATTGATTTAGTATTTACATCGAACAAATGAATAAAATCATGATAATATATTAAAAAGTTATTAGAATTTCGGATGTTGACATTGATTAATTAATTTGCTTGCGCCTTTATTTAATCAGTAATTAATTAGGAGAAATTCTTTTTTGTCAGAAAAATGAGGCATTATATTCGACATTCGGGAAGCAGAAAAAAGAATTAATTAAACTAAATGGGGATACTACGAAATTATTACTTAAAATTAATATGCCTTTAAATTCCTTATTTTTTTTCAGAGGCAAAAATTATATATGCAGATTTGTTCCAAGAATAATTATTCGAGAAATGACTGTAAAATTATATATCTTATTAATCATTAATTTCTGATTTATTTGTCAGATTTGTATTCATTTGCAGGTAAAAAATTTTAAGTTTATTCTTACGCTACTCAGTTCTGTATCCTTATATAAAAAAATGGCATTTTTCTGTGGATTTAAGGGTACGTATTATTGCATCAATCACCAACTCTATTAATAACCCACCAAATTGGTAATCTGGATACTCTACGTGTCCTAAATGCTTAATTGCCAACCATGTGCTTTGTTTCATATAATGTCACCAATAGGTTGCGATAATACGAAAGTACCGATTCCTGTTTCTTTATATCTAATAGCTTGTATTCTCTGGAACCTTTCCATTCTAAAATTTAGAATCATTTTGTTGTCTCTTTTCGTTTCTGCTGATTAGAATAAAAAGAAAAGCACATGAAAGAAAATTTTAAGGAATTAAAGGACTTTGATTAATAATTTTGTAGTTTGAACATGATGTAATAATATGTATATTGTAATGTAATCCTAATTATCAATAAATTAAGTGAGGTGTTTGCTCTAGTTCAATTGTCCTGGTCGCAAACTCATGACCATCGTTGCTTGTGTCCAGTCGTAGATTCGAATTCTTATGCCTTTATTTTAGGATTTTAATCACTGTTCCCTTGTGGACCTTAAAATATTAGGAACTGAAAATTTTAAGAATCAAGAATTATTTATGAGTGATATTTCACAAAGTGCCCCATTCTTTTCCAAAATAATGCACAGAAGAAATTGCTATTTTGCATTTTAATTTTCTTCTTTTTGAACAGTAAAAGATATCATTCGATTCTTTTCTTCACATTAATCTCACTGCGTCAAACTATTAGAATGAATCCCATTCATTTTAGATAAATGAACACAGCTCATTTTTTAATAATATTGCATCTCAGAATTTTAATCTATTTTCTAATATTCAACAAAGTAAAAATTTTCTTCTTTTTTTTAAAACATTTTTAAGACAATTAACAGTGCAACAGAAGCCCATGCTATTAAACTGGACCTTCCTGGTGGTACAGTTAAAATTGCCAATTTATACCATCCCGATACATCCGAAATTGACATAGATATTATTAAAGATATTTGCTCTTCTCCTTCAGACCTTAAAATAATTATCGGTGATTTTAATGCCAAAAGTCCCTCCTGGGGTTGCCCCCACTGGAACAATAATGGTGAACGGATTGAGGACTTACTCAGTGACCTAAATCTCTCAACTTTAAATACGGGAGAATATACCTATATCTCCAAAACCAATGGCACAGCCTCTGCACTTGACATCACAGCAGTGGATCTCTCGGGCCATGATATAGCAAAATGGAGAGTTTTGAAGTGTGCCATTAGTGATCATTTCCTAATCATAATAAGTCTTGATTTGAATATCGGTTCTCCACATCAAAATATGAGGTCTTGGAACTTCCGTAAAGCCAATTGGAATCGGTTCACTGAGTGCCTAGAGACCTACTGCACACAGATGACAACCTGCAAAGACCTGGAAATTCTTATTCAGAAGTTCATTTCTGGTGTGCCGAAAGCAGTCAAAGTCTCCATTCCAAGAGGAAGGAGAAAAAGCAATTGGGTGCCCTACTGGAGAGATCATAACATAGACGAACTTATACGAGAAAGAGATGCAGCCAGACATGAACTTGAGAAGAACAATAGTGACGAAAACAGAAGAAATCTTATAGATATCAGTCGCAAATTCGAGGATGAAATCGCTGCATGTAAAAGAGAAAAATGGATTGATCTTTGCGGCAGGCTTGATCCAAAGAAAGATTACCACCACTAGCGAGTAATCAACCTCCTCAACAACCGCTGCAATCAACAAAATAATGGACCAACCTCCAATGCTATTACCTCTGGCGGATATACATCCACGACTGACAGTCAGACTGCAAACCTACTGGCTCAACATTATGAACAGGCAAGCAGGCTGAGTTTTAGCAGAGAAGATAGAAAACAAAGGAAAATCTATAGACAGGTTTTAAATCAAAGTAAATCCTACAACCAAAAAGATGATTTTTCTAATGATATTACTTTGGAAGAACTTGACAGAGTAATTAGAAGCCTTGGCCCTAAGAGAAATCTCCTGGTATCGACCTCATCTTCGGTTCAATGATCAAACACTTTGGAGTTCTTGCCAGGAGTATTCTTCTTCAAATTTTCAACCTATCCTGGGTTACTGGCAAACGACCCACTATCTGGAAAATGTCTGTCATTGTTCCTATTCTTAAACCTGGTAAGTATGCAACAAGCTGTAAAAATGTCCGGCCCATACCCCTTACAAGTACTTTATGTAAAATTATGGAAAAGATAATTCATTCCCGTATCATGAAATGGCTTATCAAGCGAAAAGTATTACACTTTTACCAAACAGCTTATAGATCCTAGCATAGCACTGTTGACCAACTTTTATATTTAGTGCAATCAATCATGGATGGATTTCAAGAAAGACCTCATAGGAAAACTACAGCCGTATTCCTTGATCTTTCTGTGGCCTTTGACAGGGTTTGGAGACAAAACTCCTTGAAATTTTGCATTCCTTGGGCATCTCAGGCAACGACTCAGGATCAACGACTTCTTAAGAGATAGAAGATTTGCTGTGAGGGTAAATGGAAGGTTCTCAAGGACACATAGATCTTGGGCAGGCATTCCGCAGGGATCGGTCTTAAGCCCACTCCTTTTTCTCCTCTGTATGAACACTGCCGATAATCACATTGTTAATGAAGCTAAAATAGCCTGCTATTCAGATGATATTGCCACTTGGCACTCTCATACTGACATCATAATCTCCGAAAATGTGCTGAACGAAATTTCTCTCACATTGAAGACTGGGCTAAGCAGCTCAAACTGCTGATAAATCCAGAAAAAACCCAATACTGTGTGTTTCTACTGACAGGAGAAACAGGGCAGCATTTCTCCCTAAATTAAGGTTAAATAACTCAATTGTTGAAAAATGCTCCCATCCCAAATACCTTGGCTTAACGCTAGATGCGGAACTGAGGTTTACCAAGCATATACAGAATGTATCGCAAAAGGCTTTAAAGACGCTCAATATTCTTCAAAACCTTTGCGGTTCGACTTGGGGTTCTAAGCCAAAGTCACTCCTCAACACCTACACTGCACTTATAAGACCAATTCTCGAATATGCAGCACTCGTTTGGGCTTTATCAGCTTCTACCTCAACAGAGAAAATCGACTCTGTTCAGTATAGGGCGTCCAAAATTATCATCGGAGCTGTGTCCCCGACAAATAATGTGACAGCTGAGAATGAGTGTGGCCTGCCATCATTGAAAGGCAGGAGGAAACCTGCCACCATGAAATTTACAAGCAAATTTAGAAGCTGCGGCGAACAACATATCTACAACATCACTTTTCACTCCTGGACAACTACAAATAGGCTGAAGAGATCTTCAACACTTCAGTATGATAAAGACATAAGAAACGACATTAACTTGAATCACACAAGCCTTGATTTCATTCAAGAACCTTGTTTTCCAGTCAAACCATCTCACTCTGCTAAAATATTTTTAGACCTTCTTGAGCCTTGCACGAAAAAGGAATCTAAGGACACAATTAAAAGGAAAGGCATGGACACAATTATCAGTCTTATGAGGCCTCGTTTAGTAACTGCCTACACTGACGGTTCTTCAGACTCAGAGTGCAATAGGGGTGGATCTGGTGTCTTTCTTAAATACCCAGATAATACAACTTCAAAGCACAAGGTCTCCGCAGGGCAAATTGCTTCCAACTTCACGTGTGAGCTCATAACAATTAGGACAGCCCTAGATATTTACCTTACATGGACAGATATCGCTAATTCCGACGGCATCATTGTTCTCTCCGATTGTAGATCTGCTCTTGAGGCCATCAAGAAAGGAAAAATGGGACTCACCCAAGAAATCAATTCTCTTTTACTTTCCATTGGTGCATTGGACAAATCATGCACCCTCCAGTGGATCCCGGTCCATGTTGACATCGAAGGGAACGAGATGGCCGATTTCCTTGCCAATGAAGCCAGAACACTTGAACCTGTAACCTCTTCGACTACGGTCTTTGATGCCAACGCAGTCGCAAAACAAAAGCTCTGGTCAAATCCACGAAAAAGATTATTGCTGCCAGAATTAAATTATAACCGAGAAATTACAACAACAATAACCAGACTAAGGACAAAACATTTTAAGGGCATGAAGATTCTGCCTGATGGATCCAGATCATATGTGGAATGCAGGCACTGCCCAGGCAAGCAACTGGATCCCAAACATCTTTTTAACTGTCCTTCCATTGTTGGTGCCCTTTTTAAAATAGACAATGACTACAGCAAGTACATCCTATACTCGGATCGTGCCATGGATGTTGCCACGGCAGTGATTCACGCCTTTGGCAATATTTGACTCATTTCTATACCTTTATTTTGTTATATACACCTTTGCACTTTGTCATACACGACAACAACAACAAGACGATTAACGAATTTTACTTCCCCGGTATAACAATCAAGCTTTTCCTTCAACTGTTAGTGATAAAATGGTGTGATAATCAATTCAAGCTTTCAGTTAGCTTTTTCAGATAAATTAATTTTTTAACTGCTTGGGATCATAGAAATAAGTACAAAGTATTTTAAATTGAGTTAATGGTGTTATTTTTAAAAATCTATCAAAAAACGAAAAAGTAAATAAAAACATCCAACTTTAGGAATTTCAATTAATGTTTTTTATTTGTAGCTAATTAGATATCTTGGTACTAGATGTTAATAATAATGCAAAATATCGACCATTGCTCCTTGTTTTTCATTTATTTCTTAACAAATTTAGAAAAACCATTCTTGTTTTGGAAGCATAAATGTTAGTTACATTTAGAGAATTTTTGACTTCATATAACCTAAATTACTGCACTTCATTTGATTAGGATAAAAACTCCACAATGCTGTATTCTACTGCCACTCCTTAATTGGCTTTGAAAGCAGTTCTTTTCCAATTAGCTATTTTAGTTTTCATATCGAACCAGCATTTGTCAATTAAATAAACGGTATTTTTAGTTAACCATCATTAACCTAACTTCAAGCTTAAACAATTTGCTACAATTACGTATTCAAGTAACTAAAAAGTCAGTTTTTTTTTTAAAATTTAGAACTAAAATTTTATTTATAACATTTTCTATCTTAATACATTTAGACCCAAATGTAATAATATTTTCTTTTATCCTAATTGAAATGGAGGCGAAAATCTCTAGCGAATAATAAACACCAAATTAGTGAATTATTTCAACAGTTGAAAAAGATTCTGATTTATTATTTTGGATTTGAATAAAGTGGATTTCTTTTCAATGACATTCTTTTTTTTGTACGGAAAGAAATAAAATTTCTTGTAAGCAGAAAATTAAAACGGGAAAGGGTACATTATTAGTATTACAGTACTGATGAGTCATAGGTGTAACTCATGAGGGTTTTGAATAGGACAGGAAATTATTTTCTTACCTCATCCCACTTTACAAAAAGGAGGATATTTTAAGATATTACATTGATGGCTTTTTGTCTATCTAAGCAAATAAAGTTGAGGTAATTGTTGGTTTATCGGATCCAATAAATAACGATTCTTATGCAGAAATTAATAAAGAAACTCCTGTCAAAACTTTTAAATTTTCTAATACTTTCTATTGTTTGGAACTGAAAAAACATACTCTATGCAGTAGGACATAAATGATGCTGTATTTTCTTCTCTGTATAAAGTCGAAAAAAGAACTCTTTCAAGTCAGGAATCAAACAGATTTCCAAACATTTATTAGTCAATATTTTAAAATTTCCAATTAATTGGTGCATATTAATTCGCCAATAGTATTTTACCTGCTGAACAAAAAGGTTGTAATTTTTAACTATGGATAGTTTTGTGTAGTTACTTAATATAGAACTTCCTAAAGGTAAGTGCAAACATTTAGTACTTTTTTGGACCCTGATATTACGAAAAGCAACGAATTAACGAATAAAATGCTCAGTTACGATGTATTCATTTAATCAGGGTCCAACTGTATGTATATTATGTAGTATATTTTGATAAAGAAAGATAATTTAGGATAAAGAAAATTAAGCATCACACTATTTGCAACATTTAGTTATTTACAAAAAAAAGATAGAAGACAGTTTGAATAGAGAGCAGGGTTCACTTGGGATATGGGGATGCTAAAAATGGTTAAGCCTAAAGAGGAGGTCTATGTTTGTTTTGAAAAACGAATCAGAAAAACAAGGCGTCGAACGTCACTCGTTCACGGTCGTAGTAGAAATGATTTCTCAGAGGTCAATTGGTGTATGATGTCATCAGGCAAGAATTCTTTCATTCCATATAGATTTAATTTGGTTTGTTTGGCGTCGTCATCTTTTACAATCGAAATGTATTCTATTCCCCCCATATATATATATATATATATAACCTGCATGAGTTAGGAAATAATTTAACATAAAGGACATTAAGCTTCAAAGAAAAGTACAGAGACAATGATAAATATTCATGCATGAATACTACATTCCTTTAAATGTCAACGCTTTTAATCGATTTCTTCATCATTTTTAATCGATTTCCGTATGGTTACTAATAGACGTAAGCTTTCACCAACTGTAACAAAGGTCAAACAGATAACTTCAACTTTGCAACAATGATCAATAATTTGGCATCATTTCTCCGATATCCCCGCACGGGATTTCTAAATGGACATCGATTATCCATTAACATTCTGATAAATTCCTTCGGCATACAAATTGATGCCAGTCCAGCCGCAAATGCGTTTTTCCTAAGCGGTCACTAAAGTTCTTTTTCATGATCTCGTTGATTGCTAGTATCGGAGCATTGCTGTTTGTGCAATGAGCACAAACAGCGTCTGCGGTCATTTAAGGTAATTGCATTCCAAGGACCTAATTCATCATTTGTAAACTATTCAGTGTCTGATTTTGACCTAGTGTTTAATCAGAAAAGGAGTGGATAAATAAATTATTCAAAATCTTTTTGACGTACGTCTCTAAGAGTTGAAAATATTAGTAAATATTTCAATGAATAAAGTTTTCTTTTTTCTTAGGATCCAATAAGATATAGTAAAATTTTAAAGTACATTTCGCTTTTAAGAGAATATGATCTGAAAAATCTAAACATTTATATTTATCTAAAATAAATAATCAAATGCTCTTAACTACTTAAAAAAATTATTTGATGTACTCTCTTTCTTTTCCACATATTTGTTTATATAACCAATCTTATTTGCGATTTTATTTTTTGTCACAGATATTTTTGCTGCACTAGAAAGGCTAACCAAAAAGTCGTAATGATTTTGATGAAATACTTTCCAAAAATAATTTTGACTCAAGAGATTTTTACTCTCTTAAATTTAAGCAAATATTCATTTGTAGGATTAGAGCATAGGAGCATATAATTGCATGCATTATATGAATCATATGTAATTATATACAAACAAATGTAGGATATTATTTGCAATAGGTTTCATAGTTAGTCCATTAATTTAGTTATACACAAATCATTATTTAAATTTACATTCTTGCAGTTATTATTAATCGCAAAGCTGATCAACGAATGATCAACCACGCATGCTCTTGTATGTATATTTTTTTACAAGGAAAAAATAATATTGTAGACTTTTACTACAGCTACAATTTCATTTTTGAACACTTTATGAAAGAAGAAGTGACAATATTGTGAACTAAAATAGATTATTATTAATACATAAAATTAAGAAAAATTCAAAAAGTGTGAACTAATTGAAGTATTTACGACATTATATGTTTAAAAAGTTGAAAAAAAATCAACCAAAATGTCCGATTTGGAGTTCAGGGTTATATTGTGTTCTTGGTTTTTTTCAGAAGATTATTTATTGAAAAACGATTAGTGAAAGATCTAAAGATAAAATATTGTTTTTTTCTGCCATGATAAAGTATTATCAATAAATTACTATTTTACATACGCTGATATATTTACATTTTTACATGTGTATCAATATCAAATGATATGACTGTATCTTACTATACTTTCCTGTACTAAATATTTCATATTGAAATTCTAGATGAAAGTATAGATATTTAGAATCAACACTGAATCATAAAAATCGTAACCAAATAAATTTTTCGGTCAATTTTATATCAAACACTTATTCGTAATAACATGTGAAATCTTATAGTACTATTCTTTATTTTGAAATAAAAGAAATATCTTAGTGTGTGCATGTGGTATAGCATCAGCTCTCCTTAAACTATCGAAAACCAAGGCTCCCTTTATACATCAACCTGACATCGTGGACCTCCAAGATTTTGAACACCCTTCCCTGACTACATATACATAAGTAAGTTATTTAAAGGTTCCTCAATAATCATATCTCTTCTACTTATACAGACTTTTTCAACACTTCCTTTTTCTCCTTTAAGAAAACAGTAAACATCTAATTAAAAATATTACAAAGTACTCATAGAGTACTGTAAAGGACTGAAGGACTAGTCCACACAAGGGCAGAAGAACTAGCCGCATTGGTGAGAGGGCGCAAAAGGAACGCTAAGTAATGGTAAAAAGTAGTGGAAGAAGAGAGAAAAAAGGCGGAACACATACACACACACAAGAGCTTCGAGAGAACGTCGGAATGTATAGTTTAAAGCATTTAAATGTTTCTTAGAGTTTCTATCGTATCTACTGTAAACTTGGTGTGAGAAAATAATAAACCAATTGTGGTCTAGAAGTGCATCTTCATTGGGAAGATAACTCAACTCTACCGTATTCACACAATGTTACAATACTAACTATGAATAACATTCTTTTTTGTAATAATGCTCTAGATGAGTTTTTTCATTGGAGAGAATTTATTATCTAGACTAGGATGGCACATCTTTCAATTTTTCCACGAGGTCATTCAGAGTCTGTAAAAGAAAGAAATATTAAAATTAAATGAAATACCTTCATGGACCCCTAGTAACACACTGGGGACCACTCTTGAAGTACCGCTGATCTAGTATTAAACTTTGTGGTGGGCAAATTTTTTTTTAAAATTTCCTTTTTAGTTCAATTAAAGATAATGTATTCTTTTAAACAGGGCCGAACCGTAATTTTTTTTGTTCCGGTTTTCATTTTGGTTCAAATAAAAAAATATATCGGTTCAGTTCCGGTTTTCAGCTTTCGATTCAGTTCCGAAAGAATAATTTTATTTTATGTATATTCTTATCTTAAATCATCTACACTTCTAGTTCATTTAACCCGTTAACGCCCAAATTATTTTAAAATCGAAGTTTTTGAAAAATATTTTTAAATTACATTTCATCTATCATAAATCGAGTAACTATGAAATTGTATCCATTTTCCGTAATTAGCAGCTGAGATAATAGGTGATGTATAAATAGATCGCTGGGCGCTTATGGTAGTAAAAGACCAAGTAACTTTCTTGTGGTTTTATATTTAAACAATTACAAATTTAGGGGGAAACTTTTGTGAATTTAAAAACAACTAATGAGATTTAAAAGAGAAAATATTATTTTACTGATCTAAACTTACTTAGTTACAATTTTATACAATCAATTTGTAAAAGTTAAGTGTGATATAATGGAAAACATATCAGACAAAGGATTACATTACATTTTATACAAAACGTAAGAGGTCTACCCTTACATTTTTGAAAGTGGCATCTTTGGTTTTGTTTTTTCCTATAACATGGTCTTTTCTATCTAAACGCACAGTCTATTACGTTTGATCTTGATGACATCATCAGAGGTCTTCCAATGCCTTTCTTAGAATTTGTTTCCCGTTTGAGGTACGCAACGGCGATATATCTTCGGATGTCTTTTCTTTTCGCAATTTTTTTAATTGAACAGCATATATGTACGTATTTACGATAGCCATTTCAATAACTCTAGTAAAGATTTACCAGTACCATTGGGGCCAGTATTGGCCATTCATTACTGGTGCTAGATGGCACCGGCTCCGTACTATTAGGGCCATCATCATTTATGTCTATCGATTCATATTGTTCTATTTCTTCCATGGTTACGTACACGAATTTCTACATTACTTGACAGATCTTTTACCGATGGAGAAGTCATTTCATCATCATCAAAATATTCTTCGTCAGTTAACTCATCCACATCAGGCGGTAAAGCAATTATACCAGACTCTATTTCCTTAGAAAACATATATTCTCCAACGCTTTTTCGGCGGTGTGAAACACTTTACGCCGAGACATTCTGGAAGAAATGAAACGGGGGGAAAAGGATATTAGTTACCACTAACGCCCAGCGATCTATTTATAGATCAGCATGTTTAAACTTACATTTTTATAACAAAAACAGTTATTTTTCTAATATAAATAGGCCAGAATAATTAAAGAGGTATTGAAAATGTAAAACACATAAAAAAAGTATAACTTACTTTAAATTTTTTTTCTGTTGGATACAAATCGAAAGCTGCATTTTGAAGCTTCAAAATGGCGAACATCAGACGCTAGCTGCTGGACTGCTCTTGAAAAGAATGCTTTAAATCTCGTTTGGGGGTCTAGCCACATGTGTAAGGAAACCAGCCAATGACAATACAAAGTGATTAAATGATATCGTTTTCACTAGGAGTTCTGAGTGGGAGGTGATCTATAAATAGATCACTGGGTGGTAACGGATTAACTGAACTAAATCTGCCTTCTACAAGTAGTTTCGAGCGAAAATGAAAAAGAAAAGTACTAGTGAACATCAAAACAGAAAATCGAGAAGCAATGCACATGTAATGATGCTAATTGTATGGTTGACGTCAAATTAGCAAATATCGATTGGCTGGTTACAGTGACAAAATGACGGAAGATATATCAAACCTAAATAAGCCGATATTTTTTTTCAGTTCAGTTCCGGTTCGATGACCTGGTTTTAAATATTAATAGATACAAAACAACTCACATTTGTATCAAAAAGAAGTAATTAGGTCTCACGCCATTTTTAAACTATTTCGTCACTTTTATTACTTCCTACCCGATATATTGAGATATATGAAAAAACAGTTTATCATTTTCAATAAATGGTCACATCATTTTTGTGTCTAAAATATAATTTTACTATATTTCCTATGCCATATTATTTTCATTAATAAATTTAATATTTAAACCTTGTGTTCCACACTGACACAAGGTTTGACAAGACTTGTGTCTGGGGATAATCACTTTGACGTTACAGTGCACATTTCAGTTTTCCTTTTGACACTAAGGCGCACTTCCGATCGTGTTTTATTTCACTTTCTAAAATTGATATAATTACTTATGTTATTTATTTTCTTCTTTTTCTTGCCCATATGACATTTCGTTCGATTTCAACTAAAAGGATACTGAATGAGATATTCTACGGAAAATGATGAATATACAACAGTGACACTGTTACGGATTTATCTATTTGGGATGATGTGAAGAAATGCAACAAAAATTACAATACACATATGTAACGCGCGTGGAAAAGCTTTTTATTCCATGAAACATTTCGTTCGATTTTTCACAAATTTTTTTAATTTTAACTCGAATTTTGATATGTTTTCAAATTTTTTAACCAAGGCCTTTGCATCTTTACTTTTCTAAGTTAATACAATTCCAATAAAAGAAAATCTGCCTTATAATGTTTCCTGTGCTACTTACATTGGCTGAACACCTAAATAATCCATGTATCCCCATGAGGTTACAATGGTCTTTTGGCCTTTACATAGAAGAATCGACAACTGGTTACATGGTAAGCAGAGGGATATATCTCGTGCATTTTAGTTTTCTCCCTTCTTTTATTTAATATTAACCAGTCAAAAGAGCTAAGTGCCCATTTTCTGTTTTTGAAAAAAAAATTTTAATAATTTCTAAATCTAGTTTGGATTAATAATTTTTAAAGATTTTTTCCTATTTTTGATGTGTAACATCTTCCTCTCGGTTGCTGGATATTTGTAGGAGTGATTTCGTGAAAAGGGACGGAAATGTGTAACAGGAAGTCGGGGAAGCGCGCTATTTGAATTGACCAATCAGCGCACTTGGTGCTGTCTCTTCGCTACCCTCGCAAGGGGTCCAACTCTAGTAGCCATCAAGCCGGGGAAGCGAGAGGAAGCACCCAGTTGCTGGGAGCCCCACTACCATTTTATTTAACTATTTTAAACTTTTTAAAATCGCGATAACTCTGCTTTTTTTTTTTACTTTACTCTCATAATATTCATGGCAAATTTATGTGACCTATCTGACAAGGTCCTCAGCTAGCTACTACACCATAGTTATCATAAGTCTCCGCTCCTCCCCAAATTGAACAAGGATAATTATTTTTGATCAAAAATTGCATTACTCTTTGTGTAAATTAAATAAAATTTTCATTAAAGATATAATGATTCGATAGAAAAATTATTTCCAATCATACCCGATTCATTTTTTTTAGGATTTAAGTTATTACTGCGTATTTACCACGATAATACGTCAGATGTTACACGTCATATGCGACTACTGTAAGACTCGTTTATTTTTAAAAAAATTTTTTTTTACATATTTGCTCCTTAAGTAATAAGTAAAATTAGCGAAATTTGTCTTGCAATATGAACTCATTTAGAAGTCCTGTTTAAATAATATAGCATTATAAAAATTCAAAATACTACATCTTAGCTTAATTTATGAATAAAAAAAATCTTTAGATTAAAAAAACAATACTTATAGTAATATCAAAATAAATTAATTCAAATTCTTTCAAAAATCTTTCTTCGTGGCGGCTTTACAGCATCTATGCATTTAACTCAAAACTCTAGAGAGTTAAGTTTAATTATATTCAGATGGAAGCTCCTTGTTTAACAATAGAAAGTATTCTCTCGATGTATTTGATTTCTGCACGAAGAGATCAAGAAAACGTTTTAGAGATGTCTACGCACTAAACGTCGACTATCTGTAAATGAAATTAAATAAACGATTCAAAACTTTAATAATTAACTTCAAAGGAGTCAAACATGCGCAAAAATTAAATTAACTCTACCGAATTGAAAATTAATTTGCATTCAAATACATTTGAAAGGTAAATTCTAACAAGGATTTTATTTCTATTACAACAGCTCAAATTTCTGCGTTAATGGCCCACTTCAAATTTCAAGAGATCGTCAGTTGTTTGAAAATGCGTTTTATTTGCTTGTTTATTTCTATAAAGTTAAGTGACAAATAGTTAAGCATTTAATGAGTTAGTTTTAGTTTAAATGCCTTTGAATAATAAATTCTGATATACAACTCTATGAAAGCAAGTGCTAAATTGTGCATGAATGTTTTCTTTCTTTTTTTTTCTCTCTTGCTCTTTAGCGTTTCATCTAATTGTATTTTGAAAATTACAAGGAATTATAAAGGGAGAACAAATAATTTTCCATTGTTTGACAAATGATGGCCCAACCAGTAAGTTATGGTTTAAATTTTCAGATAAAAAAAAGTCATATCGCAAGATTAGACATCTGGTATAAATGCATCTATTACGATAATCGATATAAGAAATCATAAATTCCATGTGGCATTACATCAACAGTCAAATATTCATAAAAAAAAACTCGTGTAATCGATGAGATGAGCTTAGTTCATTGTATTATGAGTTGTTCAGATAAAACGAAATCATTAATGGGGCTCTCTACCGAACTCAGTTGATGAGTTTCAGCCGAGAATTGAAGAAAAAATGCGCCTACTACTCCAGACTAGATCAAACTATCCTTCTGCATGGTAATGCTCATCCACATGTTGCGGCTTCTGTCAAAACCTGCTTGGGAACACTCAATAGGGAAATTCTATCCCACCCTCCGTATTCACCAGATATTGCCCCTTCTGATTATTACTTGTTCCAATGGATGACGCATGGCGTGACTTAGCAGCACTTTACATTATATGAAGATACAGAAAATCGGGTCAATTCTTGAATAGCCTAAAAAGAAGAAGTTTTTCAACGCAGTATCCGATGCTATTGGGATGATGCATAATTATCCGGCGCTTATATCAGCACGTTTTTCATTAGTGAAAAGCAGTGTTTTGTTTATTATTTTTGTGTAAAAATCATCTTCTCTGTTGTTTTAGAAAAATGCGTGTCGAAAACCATTGTCATATTCGTCATATTTATGCTCTACCACTTCGAGAAAGGATGGAAAGCAGCACAGTTATTTCGCGATCTCAACGAACTTTTTGGCAAAGGAACAATCAGCGAAAGTCAGTGTAGGGAGTGGTTTGCCCGTTTCAATCAGGTGATAACCAGCTTGGAGATAAGCAAGGGAGAGGTCGGCCATCGGATTTCGACGATCAGGCTCGGAATCGACGATCGGATGACTTTGTGGCTGATGTCAAAGCGTGGATCGCCTCTAAGAATCGTGTCTTCTTCGCTCGTGGAATCGACCGTCTGCAAGCAAATGGGAAGCAGTAGTTGAAGTAGACGGCGACTACGCTCCCGAATAATCGTTTACACATGCTTTTGTCAAATATTGTTATTGATTTTGTTAAATAAAATTTGTTGAGAAAACGCTGGATAATTATGCATCAACCCAATACCATAAAGATATGTAAAAGTAATATTTAGCAATGGACAATATTTCGAATAAAAACTAATGTATCATTTTTAAACCAAAAATGATCACGTTTTGATAATAAAAAAAAAGGTAGAAACATTTATAATCCATATATAAAATCTCAAAACTTCTCTAAAAAGATTATTTTTTCAATACAGATTTGCTACTAAAGAGTTTTACCTCCTAAAACAATTGCGCTTTTAAAAAGAATGTAATATAGAACAAATATATAGGCTAATTCAGAATATCATAAATAAGTATCATAATCAACTGTAAAAGATCCCTCAAAGTACAGTATACTTATAATATATCAATATATATTTCTAGATAACCATAAAATTTATATAATTGTTATGATATAGGTAACATTTCTTTCCTTTTATCTTTTTAACTATGTAATAAAGCTCCATTCTCTAAAAAATATCAGAATTCATTATACATTGTGAAGTTTTATCTATACCGAGGTAACTTAAAAAGACATTATTAAGTTTAGCTTGTATATGTGTAGAAAGGAGAAGCTTCTTAAAAATCAACCTATAAAGCATGCAAATTTATACAGATTATTTTAAATGTGTAATATAGATAGTATATAAATATTTATTGATCATATTTATATACTGGAACTTACGTTTTTCAAATGGTACCACACAACACAATAGGTCCATAAAGACAGCTATTAGCTGTGAAGATAATGTTTATTTTACTCAGATTACACACACACTTTGGAACTTACCGTAAACCAATTTACACACATCTATGTTATAGGCCATTCAAATTATATTGAATCGAATTATTATATATATATATATATATAAGCTTGTATTTATTATGAGGTGTTTGAATTTGTGTGATGGAAAGATATAGATATAATTTTTAATGTTTTAGGTCTTTTCAAAATACATGAATGTTTATGAATACTTTAAATACTGGTCTCGATGTTGTATGTAATTTTTCTGTTTTAAGATCTTTTTAAACTCCTGGGTGAGTTGCGGGTGATTTTTAATATTTAAAATGTTATGTATACTAAACTACTATACCACTTTATTGTATTTGAATTTTTATATTTTTCAAATCTTACAACAAAAAAATATTCAATTTTTGAACTTTCACTTTTAAATATTTCAGATTTTTAATGCATAGGAGTAATTCCATTTTGTCAAACCAAGGTGTAGTGGGGTGAAAGGTTCCTCAATCAAATCAGTCTAACCCCACTCAATTTTTCGGACATTGAAGGGCAGGTAGCAGAGTTCCTGGTTCTCTTTATATTAAAATACTGCGAGAATATATTGGAGACAACCAGCGACTCCACTACCTGCCCTCTAATGCCGAAGAAATCACCTATTACAAAAGCGGAGGCTTGATGGTTTGGGCAGGCATCACTTTGTATGACCTCGCACACCTCTTTGCAAGAGGCACTGCGACTGCTGAGAGGTACAGGGATGAGATCATGGAGCCTTATGTTTGTCTTTTCATGGGTGCAGTTGGACCAGATTTTGTTTTAATGGATGACAACACGAGGCATATAGAGATCTTCCGGTCGACAAATTTCTGGAAAGTGAGGATATTCGTCAAATGGATTGGCAAATTAGATCTCCAGACCTCCTCCATATAGAGCATGCCCTGGTCGTTCTGCGGAGTGCAATTAAAACTCGCGACGACCCTCCGAGAATCATCCAAGGCCTTAAACAGTGTTGCTGACCGAGTAGGGTTAATTGCCACAGGAATTCATAAATTCCCTTATTTCCAGTAAGAAAATCGCAGGGTGAAGCTTGTTTATCTGAAAGATGGGACTATACCACCTATTAGCCATTTTTTGTTTGTTATATTCTGCAATTGCTGTTTCATACCTACCGACTTCGATGAGTGTTACTAACGATCATGCGTGTGTATTTTAGCTGTTGAATGGTTATTATTTTGCATTATATCAGCTCTATATATATAATAAGTTTCATCATAATCTGTCCAGTGTCTCTAGGAATAATCAACAAAATCTAAAAATTCTCTTAAATTTTAACACCTGTGTATATATTTATATATAGAGTATATTACAAGCTTTGAAATGTAGTTACTTAAACTTTCCGTTTGATTAAATTCCCTTGTTTGTTTGTTTTTTTAGATAAATTCATAGTAGTATAGCAAGAGTTTTCTTAGGATGCTGAATTCTGACTCAAAAACAAATAAATGAATTTCGAATTAAGAGGAATTTTTTAATTAGACTTGTTTTCATAACAAAATGTCTCTAATTAGTAACGGATCAGAAGAAAAGGTTTTTAGGAAAATTAAATAAGATTTAATATATTCTTCAGAAGAGTTAGGCTGATAAAATTTTATTTATTATTATTATTACATTGCATTTATGTGCGTCAAGTAATTACTTTATTTCAATATATCACCCTGAGATTTTTTCTTTCTATCTATTATACCAGGATATTTAGAAAAAATTCGCCTTGCACATTCATATAATTTCTCATTACATTTTCCATATTAACGTAACTTATTTATATATCTCTTATAAACACTTGATGATTTCCAAATCAAGGAGTATCTGCATACTTTTGCCGCTTTCATACACATATTTAAAATGCTCATCTTTAACAAAATATTTTATTGTACAACTTTTCCGCAATTTAGTTTAAAAAAGGCGTATAAGTGGAACTTTATTTACTCAATGGTGAGAGGATTTATTCAAACATGGTTGAACTGTAAAAAAGCAATTACAATTTGGCTATTAAAATTTAATTTTTTTTTATTATACAGGGTGTCCCAAAAATGTATACACATTTAGCAGCTGATAGACTTAGAGAGCATTAGAGAGGACTTTGAAAAGGAAGAGTTTTATTTCTAGAAAGATGGGCACCTCCACACTACCATCGTGATGTTAGATCCTTTCTTTGTGGGATCTTTCAAAACAGGTGGATTGGACGGAGAGGTTTTGTAGAATAAGAGTATCATTGTTCAATTGAGAACAGTATCAGTTGTTCAAGTATTAGTTCAGTTGCATCAGTATCAAAAAGTATCAGTTGTTCCATTGAGGGAAACCATTGAACATGAATGTACGAATATCCAAGGGAATTGTTCCATCATGTGTGCTATTCCGTTGCTTCGCGTTGTCAGCAGTGTCTGGAGCAGAACGGACATCAGTTTGAGAACATGCGATAACAAGACAATAGAATGATATTTGTAGAATCTTTTACATGTTGAAAATTATTCGAATTGTAATAAACCCAAATTTACAATTATTTAAAGTGTGCATACATTTTTTGGGACACCTGTATTTTAATATCCCTTAATTAAAATTCGAACCTTATAAATACAAATGGTGATCAATAAAAATATTTATTTGGTAGAGTCGCAAGTAAAATTGTTATGAGAAGCAATGAAAACGATTATTGCATAAATTTTAGAAATCAGAATTATAAATTATAAAATATTAGGGACAGTAATATGTGTTATATGTGCCCTATACTTACAGAACTTTCCATTTCTTTAATGGATTGCAACATTGTGTAATATTTTTTTAAAAAGAAAAGCAATTATTTTTTTCTTATTTAAGTAAGTTTTAAAATGGAAGAAAAGTATGTTTGCAATTTATATGCTTAAAAGTGTATTTTCAGTTTCTTATCTATCCAAAACGATTATGTAACTCTCTAAAATCGAGAGTGAAGCCCGTTTAACTAATGCAGCATCTTCTTTTATAGTCGACCATTAAAGAAATCTCTTTCACGTTTTCATTTTTAATATCATTCACATTCCTTTGAGATAAAAATTGAATCAAACATCCATTTACATTCATTTAATGATTTGCCTTTCGTGATTTTATTCGAAACGTGTTTGCGGAATCCATAAGCACCAAATATAAAAAAAATTAAAAAATTTACCGTTTTTCTAGTTGTGTTCAATATATTGGAAATGGGAAGCGTAATTTCGATCACATAATGGGAATCTCCGGAAGTTATTGAAAGCATTTTCTCATCAGACAAATTTTTCTCTTTCCTCAATGACTTTGCTTTTAATTTATGAATTCCCCTCAGGCCCCGAAACATCATTAATATGAAATGTAGCAGAAGCAGAGCGAAGTTTAGAGCGGCAAGAAGATAAATATTTTGAACTTAACGAACTTAACAACGCGCGCACTTTTGAACTTAACGAAGCATTTATTCAGAGTTACGCTGGATGGAAATTGAAAGTTTCCCTGTAAATTAAAAGCAATAACTTTTATAAGTGTTGAATCAAAATTGACTTTATGTTTCATAAAGATAGGGCTTTAAAATATAAAGGCTCTGTGTTTTACATATTAGGAATGTGATTTGAATTCATTTATTTTGGTAGTCATGACATTTTTTTTTAATTATTCATATGTGAATATGATTCTGATAGTGCTTTTTGTAAAACGTTTTATGAAAAGCATGAAATTTTTGTAATGTTTTACTGAGATATTTGTAGAAAATAGAAAATATTTTGAATAGTTTTTAGTTTAATTTTTCTTATAACAGTGGTTCTCGAAATCTTAAGATTTGCAACCCAATTTTCAATCATAGTTTTCATTGCACCCTCCCCCCTTCATACAATAACAGAGAGTGTATTGAATTCATTAATACTATACTCTGACGCTAAGGCTACAATACGACTCTTAACTTTTAAGTTCCACAGACGTATATAAACGTCTCACTAGACCAAAGAGTTAATTGCAACGGACGTATATATACGTCTTTCAGAAATACGATCTTCTCTCCGCACTACTATTCATAAAATTATTCCGAAGACTTTGAAATGTAATAAAAGGACTTTGACAATGTTTGCGAAGGATTTACTTTTTACAGAAGTTTTCCTTATTTATCCCCTTTCAATACATGACATACGCGTGTCTACGTGGAAAACGGTGGTATTGGGGAGCGAATCCATAATTTTTAATTGGCAGTTAAGGGATTAATTATAAACCGTATAAATTATCAAGATATATATTAAATTTTGTAAAAACTTTATATATCACAAGCCCATAGGGTTACTGGTAATTATTAAACTTATTCTCGATATTGCTAAATTAATTATAAAATACATTGTGCAGTACTGATACATTTATAAGTGTATTATATCGGCTAAAATGTATATTTTATATTTTATTATATCAGAATGTATATTTTGTTTTTATACTTTCAGTAAACTAATAATTGTTTAAATAATCTTTTGTTTTCGACTTTTCAATACGCTCGCGCCCTCTCATAGAGTTGTCACGCCCCTCTAGGGGCGTGCCCCACTGTTTGAGAAACACTGTCTTATAAGCATTATATAAAAGGAGGGCCGTGAGTAGCCTAAAGGTTAGAGCATTGGACTCCAGACCGGAAGGCCTGGGTTCAATGATGCCACCAAATGCCCGCCGAGTATATACGAAGAACGTGCTCGTTAAATCAGTGGGTCCGAATAGTGTCGCCATCTATCGTGTTGTACCGAGGAAAATCGCACTGTCTGCTTCATGGGGCTCAAAAGCTTAAGCAAACGACAGGCGTAAAATTCTAGGCCTTAGCCACGATGAATTTCGTGGACCTTGATCTGATGTTACTGCCGATCAGGTGGCATAAGCAACAACAATATATAAAAGTCTTTATATATATATATATATATATATATATATATAACTGAAGCATCCATTCTTTTATATTTTACTCTTTATTTCAATTTTCATATTCTTCTAATTTGTTGTTTGTTATCTAGCAATGATATTTTTTATATTAATCATGTTAATCATCTCTCTCTTGTAGAGAATTTGATTATATATATATATATATATATTACAAAAATAGTTATAAACCTGAGATAACTATAGTCATGATAGAATAGCCTTAACCACTGTAGTACTAGAGCAAACTCCTGACCTTAGGAACCAGGATTGCAGGTTTAAACAAAGTTTTTCGGCCAGCCAACCTTCACCTGAATTTACCAATACTATATATATATTATATTCTGAAAAATAAAAAGTCTAATCTTGAAATTAGTTTCCGCAATGAACTTAAACTGTAATTATTAAAATTATTTATTTTCTGCCCAAAAATATAGGAATACTAAATAAGGGTTCTAAATACTAATAAAGGTTTCCTGTTTGAAACTGAAGCTTTTTTTTCAGTTTAACTCGAAACTATTTGTAGAAGGCAGATTTAATTCAATTGAATGAAATAAAAGTATAGATAGTTTGATAAGAATATACATAAAATAAAATTATTCATTTGGAACTCATTCGAAAACCATTAATTTGTCGGAACAAAACCCGAAACTGAACTAATATACTGTATTTACTTGAATCTAAGCCGCACTCCAAATTCTCTACATTTTTTTCAGAGAATATTTTCAAAAAATTGTGTAAAAGGCTCATCGATATCCAATACTTAAGAAATTTTTAATGAGAGATAATAAGAAGTTAACAATTAATTTATTTTACCATCAGTTTATGTTACCAAAATTGTTTTGTTGTAAGGAAAAAAACTCGTCGCGAAAGGTTAATGTTGTTACTCTGTCATATGTGTATACACATATTTATATTTATTGTAACTATCTAATAAAAAGTAATTAAAATAGTTTTTTGTTGTTGATCTAAGTAGGAATTGACATAAAAAATCTTTTATATTACTTGTTTTTAATTAAAATTATATGAAATAAATTATTTGTATATGCGCGCGTGCATTTGTATATGTGTGAAATTCAATCATTTGAAAATATGTAAAAGAGGGAGGAAATGTTGCTTAAATTCACGGATATACTTCCTTGTGAAAGAAAAATAAGTATAGGCTAATTCTTTTAAAAGTTTATCATTATACTCATGGTTAAGTTTTATAAAAATAAGATATTCAAAAAAATTCAATTTCATAGTTGAATGGTTTTATTTTCGTAATAATTAAACTATATATAACAAGGGAAAAATAAAAAAATATAAAACGGCTACATCGAAAGATATTTTATTATTAATATGATGTGATCTGGATGAGAAATAAAAATATAAAAGACTGCCAATAAAGTAATTTTTCTAGCGTAAATAAAAGAGCTCTGTAATTAAATATTTGTTTTGAAATTATTAAAAGTAAGCCCTTTTCTATTTGAAAAAATATTTTGTTAATTAAATTATTTTTATCATCTCAATAACTGGAAAATGAATCGATTATTCTTGCGGAGTTTGATTTCTCCTTTGGGAAAATTTCTTAGATCTTTGAACTGAAAATGATATTAAAATACTTATTATCTGTTTTACTTTGCTTGTTACCTAGCGGTTTAAATTTTTCATGCAAACAATGGTATTTCTTCTATGTCATTATTCTTTTAGGCAAGAAAAAATTTGTTATGTAAAAAGTATTGTAAGAAGTTCCTTACAATTCTCATCTTTCCAATCATTCGTGAGTGGATGTAGAAAAACCACGTATCAATTTACTTATTAGCTTAAGAAGACAACATATATATTGAAGTATATAAATCGTATTTATTCGAATCCAAGTCACACTTTTTTCCTAATATTAATGCTACTGAAAATTGGGTACAGCTTTGAAATGGCGGAAACATTCGTTCAATGGGGAAAATTTTCCATGATACTTGTGACGGATCTATCCACGTCCTTTCTTTAATATAATCCTCTTGGGAAATCTTTGGTCTATCTATTCGAGTTTACTCACAGCCAACCATCTGAAGAAGAAAACCTGATTATACAGATTAGGATGGATATATAGTCTAGGTTTTCAAGTTAAAGGGAGAGAAAGTGAGGAGATATGATAGATTGCTACTGATCAGGTATTAAACGTTTTATTGCGTATTTCAGAGATTTGATGGGTGAAGGGATTAAAGTGACGATTGGTCACTAAAGTTTAATTGTTGCTCGGGTAATTGAAATAGTTGGATTCGATCCTGAAATAAGAGGGTCGATATTTAGTGTTTTCATAATTCGCGTATTTCGTTATTATTCCACATATTGCTTAGATTGAGAACATCTCTCCTCATTTAAATTATTTAAATTGTCTTGATAAATTGTTTGTTCAACAAATAGATTTATTTGTTGATATGGGTAGTCTTCCTTCCCTTCCTCCCACAGCTTTAGATGGGACTGAGAGAATACCTCAGTCCTTACATACTGATGATTAGAACAATAACAGGTTCGTGTATATGTACAGTAATACCCGGAACTTAAGCAATATTGGGTGGGGACTGAGTAATAACCACGTAAGTCGGAGTATGACTTCACATATAAATACATATAATTTTTATTTGGAGCCTAAGCCAAAAGAAATTAATACTTTAGATAAAAAAAATTAAAAAATATGAGATAACACACATACAAAACCGTAAGCCAAAGGTATTCTGATGTAGAAGGTTTCATAAAATCTAACAACCTGCTGGCTCAAATATTTTTTTCTACCCACAACGTTTCTTCGTAATACGCTAATAATTTTTTATTCTTTTTGTTTTGTTGTCGTATTTTATTCCTTACCTTCGGGAAGGAATGAAAGCTGCCAGAACCTGTGAGACAGGTTGGACTTCTTAACGATAGATGGCGACCCCACCTATCTCCACAATTTAGGCAGGGAACTGGAGAGGAGGGAAATATTCTCCAGCCCTGCACTCGTGGTTTCTCCTGAAACCACCCACAAGACTTTCGGACGCACTGATTTAACGAGCACGTACTCGGTGGCATCGAACCCAAGCCCCTCCGGTCTGGAGTCCGATTCTCTAACTACTAGGCTATCCACGGCCCTTCCTTTCGTTTTGCTTAAACAATATGTTGTTCATGGTAGGGGTCTATATTTCCTAAAATTTTTAACCTTTTTTTCGATTCTGCCAAATTTCCAACCGTCTTTTGATCTATTGATTCAACTAAGTCTACAGTCTCAGACTTCTTTAATATCTTGCTTTTGCTCATGCCTTTTACATTAGCGCATCAATTGTCAGTTCCTTGTGGGAATCCAAGAACTCTTGAACGTCATCACACATACTATCAACTTCTAAATTTATTTGCCTAACAAGATACGCAAATTCTTCAATCCATTCCCAATTTTACCATTTTTTTCTCTAACAAAATATGAATCGATGAGATTTGAAAATGTGTAAATCCGAATTCGCGTAAGCCGTGGTAACGTTAGTCGAGGTATTGCTGTATCTAATTTTAATTCTAGTAAAATAAATTAATTTTTCACACTTCTTAATAGTTCTTATTTTGAATTTTTTCTAACTTCGTAAATATTGATATAGATAAACGCTTTTATACTATTTTTTAAAAATTTTTCACATAAACCTGTTGAGAATATAAGGTGTGACTTAGAACCGACGTATGTTTGTGTGGCGAAAAATACGGCATTTTTATACTTATCCTGTGAGAAAACCCAATGTCGTTTTGTAGGAATTAGTTGAATCTTTAAAATTTTCCAATTGAAAATATTGCTCGATCTCTATTCGTTTTTTATTTGTGTGAAATGCTAATCTTCTAAATTCCGCCTCTACGGTCATTGCTGTTGTTTATATTATGTCGGCCGTAGTATTGTACTGTACAGTGGCTTCACTTGCATAACTATAGTTTTCTTCGATTGAAAGTATTTTCAGCTTTAATGAACTTTCCTATTTACCCTGTATAAATATTGAAACCCCTTTATATTTTATTTCAGATTACGTTATGATTGGACATAGTGATATTTATTTAAATTAAAATTACAATACATTACATTTGCAATGTCAACATTACAATGACAGTAAAAATTTTCTTGGTACAGGTAACTGTTGTACGTGATCGTTCAATTCGTAATATATCATCAGTTAAACCTATAATTCAACATCTGAGTATCATCAGCTAATAGCTTTCAGATATTTTTGATTGCATTAAATGGGGATTATAAACACACATTATATAATACAGTTAAAGTTAAGATTTCATTTGTCCTCCATATTCAATTAAAAAATATAATGCTAATCCTATGGGTATTTTTTCTTTTTCTATTCTTTGCCTAATGCTTATTGAACTTAATGGAATGTAACAGAAGCATACAAAAATTTTAATAAAACAATTGTTAATAAACTCTATACGTTAGTTTTAAAAATAGTTTATCGTTGGTCTTAGACAAATAAGTGGGTTTTCAAATATTTACGAATATATTATAACTTCGATATAAAACTAGAAAAAAATCAATTGGAAACATTTTTTACTTTTTATTTTTTATATGTATTTATTCTATATTTATCAACGAAATATTCTAAATAAAAAATTAATTTTTTTTAAAAAAAAATTAATATTAAGTAACGAGTTTATAAAATAGCTTTTATATAAGAGTATTTAGGTCAAACACAAATAAAGAGATAATAAAGGAAAAATTTAAATGTAAAACATTTAAATGAGTTGAGTAAACACAAAATGTATTCCACTTTTAATTTGTACTCGTATTACTGTTTTTAAATATCTTAAGAAATTGAATAAGAAATATATATAACTACAAACACACACACATTTAATTTGCAAACGATTGCTACAAAGAAAAAACACATTTAAGTAAAAAGTTTTCTTCTGTTCTAAATGACGTTTTTTTTTGTTTGTTTTTTTTTTTTGTTTTTTTTAAACTTCTCTTCACTTTAACGTTTTTGACTGGTGATTCAATTAGAAATTTAATGCAGTTCAAAATAAATCATAGATTTTCTATTTAATCAGAGTTTAAATCATCCTCATATGCACATTTCAGTATGTTTATATTACAAAAGAGTTTTATAAATGTGAAACAAACCAAAAAAATGAAAATGTTAAAGGTTTTCTATTTTCCGAACCAAAAATTTAAATGACTATTTTATGCTCTCTTTTCAGTCATAAATAAAATAAAATAACCACGCCCTTTTCTAAAGCGGAGAAATCACATAACTGTAAATGGAAGTAATAAAGCTTTCGATGAAAAATGGCATTTTGTTGAGTGGCTGTTATAAGAGTCACGATTTTAAATCAATAAAAAAAAACCGAAGGATTCCTTAAACATTAAAAAAAGAAAATGCAATGTGTTGGAATATTTTAAAGTTTATTCAGTGTATTTAGTATAGTATAAGGACCACAGCTTCGATTTTTTCCAATCTTTTCCCATTAGTTTTCTCAAGAAATTCAGAAACTCTGTGCTAAATTGCTCATATATTTTTCGCATGCGTAATGGGTATAGAAAATTTGAATATGAATTGGTCAAAATTTCTTAAATGGTCAATTTAAATTTTAATACATTTTCTTATATAAATCAAGAACATGAACTAAAAATCATAAATGAATTTTTTATAAAGGATGCCTAAAAATAGCTGCCAGATTTTTCATTGGGAGTACATAAAAGATGCCTAAAAAGCTATACTGTACTACCCAAGTTCACGAGAAAAATACGGTTAAAAGGGATGAATGATTGATGCTTCGTAATAGGACTTGCGTGATTCTCTGTATAGGACATATACCAGTAGCTGTATAGAGCACGTGTGAACCATGTCGATGGCCTTCACGATCACTAGATCTAACACTTTTCGATTTTTCTGTGGGGCAATCTCAAGGAATTGGTGTATTGAGTCACAGTGACAACACAAACAGAATTAGTTGCTCGTCAGCTTGTTGCTTCTACTTCGGTGGACACCACTCTGCTACGACGTGTGCCCTTATCCATTCTACGGTGCTCTCAAACCTGCCTCGATATGCACGACGGGCACTTTGAACTTCTGTCTATATAAATTGCTGTTGAAATGTCTAATACGGTGTTTTCTTCCAGTACAGTTAATTGTGTATTTTTTATGCACTCCTAAAGAGAAATCTGGCGGTAATGAGTTTAAGTGGTATTTTTGAAGAATCTTGTATAATATAAATACAATTGTTTTTAAGTAGTTAATTTATTATTATTTTACAATATATATATATATATATATATATAATTATGTTGGAAAAAAAAGAAATCCATTATTTTTTCAGCAGATGGCTTTAGTGATGTTTATTTCGTACAAAATAGATAAAAAAAATTTAATTTTTTGCTCGTTGGGAAGTTGGTATTGTGCACTAAAAAAACTAATTTGCTGTTTTTTATTTTGTCCATTCAGTTGTGTGTTACAGGGTGTTAAAAAGGGAAGTCAACAAGAGAAAAATTCTATACATTTTGAAGTTTTTCTGTGATAAAGGCAAAAATATAGGTCAAGCAGTTGAAATTGTGAGTGGTGTTTAAGGCCCCCGATACTGTAACAGCCAAATATGTGCAATATTGGTTTCATCGATGTTGTTCAAGCATGCCCGTCGTCGAAAATGTGATAAAATACTACAAATGATCGAAAGTCACCGGTATGTTAGTAGTCGTAGCCCAGGAGCAGAATATTACCCGTAAAATAATTTTAAACCATTTGCCCAATGTTAGGTGAAAAAAGAGGGTTGATGTTTGGATGACACTCCAATTAACACACGAAAACATGATTCACCAAATTTCCATCTACGAAGCCATGGCCAAACGGAGTGAAAAATCGACCTATTTCTTAAGCGGATTGTGACTGGTGATAGAAAATGGGTCAAATACGACAACAGTGTGCAGAAAAGATTGTGGTCAAAGGGTGGGGAAGCAGCTAAAATGATGGTCCAACCAGGAAGGTTCGACTGTGAATTTTGTGGGACTAGAAGGAATCATTTATAATGAATTGCTTCCATATGACCATACACTATATTCAGATATCTACTGTCAACAATTAGACCATTTAAAGCTAGTGATTGACCAGAATTGGCCAACAGGAGAAGTGCTGTGTCCCAACAAGACAACGGCAGACCATACACGTATATAGTGACTCAACAGAGACTCCGAGAGCGTGATTAGGAAGTTTTGATCCATTTCCCATACAATTCGGACGTTGCATCAAGCGATTATTGTGTTTCCTTGCATTGAAAAACTTCCTTATGTATGTGAAATTGGCAATAAGAGAAGATTATGAAAATCGATTACCAGAGGATCTCACCAAAAGGGACCAAGACATCTAAGAGAGAAGCATTATGAATCTACTTTTACAATGGCAACAAATTATACAATTAGTAACAAAAAGTTATTTGTGCTATTAATTTTTAGAGAAATTGAATAGAGTACATCAATATGAATTACGTAAAACTTTATGAATTATCTTTCAGGCTTTATAATTTCGATATTTGTTTCATAGCAGTAAGTGAAGGCTCTTGAAGATTGAATGTAATCTTCGCATGTAGTTTTTGTTGTTTCATGCCATCTTAATTGAAAATAATTTTTCACAATTGCAGATTTTTTGGGGTAATGATGACAAGTAAAACGCAATTGTGGGGAGAATACTATTTCTCAGCTTAAAATTAAAGTAGTTTGAGTTGGTTTGCAAAACTAATGTTACCTATGAATCTCTACAGGAAGAAAAATACAACATACGTCCCTAGACAAGTTATTCGAAACATGATCTCTCTCTCTCTCCATTTCGTTAAGATTCCAAAATGCCACAATAATTATTCTGCTCAATGCGTAACAATTATTGCCATTCTTATTTTTTTTTCTTTTACAAATGACTTCATTTCAAAAACTCATTCTTATGTGTGTAATTCAAATTAAGCAATAAATTTAAAAATAAAACGAAAAACATTTTAGTAATACTTAAATGAATTGAATATTCAAAGCTTTGTGTTTTTAATATTTTTTAAACCAATCGAAAACGTAACCAAACAGTGCCAAAAGCTTGCTTAAGCAGTGGAAGAAATAATACTTTTTTGCGAGTTACAAGTGTATCATTTTGAAATCTTAGCTAAATGGGTCAGATTTTTTAAATAACTTGCCTAGGCTAGTATGAAATAATTTTCTTGTTACGGAGAGATAAATTCAGGTGACATTATTTTCTCAAACCCGACGATAATTTTAACTAAACCAGCAAAATGTTTGTTTGATTTGTGACTGTAATAAATTGCATGGATACGTAAGGATGATTTTTGCACAAAAATCATTGCAAAATTTTGAAATGTGTGGTCGGTCACAGTACTTAATAATGGGATGGAACGTGTAAGTTTTCTCCATTTTCAAAAATATGCTAGTCATCACTTAACCAAATGATAATGAATTTCTTAAAATTTTTTCCGGGGCTTATATGATTCTATCCTTTTACCTCGCGCCCTTTTGACGATGTATTTAAAAAAAACCTGCATGTCTATGAGGATTGTAATGACGATTATATATATAAAAAAGTGTTATAAAACTCTGATTTAATTCTAATAATTTCTTAAGCTGAGTTTGGTCATTCATAAAATTTACTACTGTTTTGGAAATGCATTAATATATGCTAAGTTAACTTTTTTACAGAGAACTGTACTACAGGCTATGATTCAAATTGTAAATCTGTGTTTAATGAAACTTAAACTTGAACTCTAATTTGCCCGATATTATCTGTCTTCAGAATGATTGCTGAGAAATTTACTTGTTGTCGAAATTAAATAGAAAAGTAATCGTATTTATAATTTTAGAAGTTAATGTATTTAGAGTTTGAGTGATGGCTTATTACCAAGGTATATATAGCAACAAATATTGGATAAATTATGCTGTGTGCACTTTATTTTAAGAAACAATGCACATAATGCTTAAAATTGAATTTGTACGAATACTTGTTTTTATCTAGAAATTTTACTGTTACAAGTAATTTTAACGTGAATACGTCTTTAAATACGTCCATAGTGGGAGGATACTTCCATAGTTGGATGACAGTATTATACGTCCATAGTGGGAGGCAATTAAAAAAAACGAATGTTAACAAAATCGGGGGATACAGTTTGGTGTTGCAGCTACATATCTATCATCTCCATCCAAAATTCAATTACACCACTAGATTGCTATCAGGACAAACAACTTATTACACATAGACTGTGGCACATTGCACGCAGTAGAGGAAGAAGCACCGCTATTTTGAGGTTATTTTGCTGCGCATCGAGATTTTTATTTAGTATAACTTTTGACTCGGAGAAGCTACGTTGTTCATTTTAGTTTCAATCGTCAGTTTCATCAAAATCTATCAATTGCATACAAAACATTAATGTAAATTATATTGACAGTGAATATAATAAGTGTTAAAATAAAAAAGTATTATCAAAAATATATAATGTTGGATTATACGAGTCAAAAAGCGAAGTCCAATTACAGAAATCGTATACGGATGGAAAAGGCTTCTCTAGTGCAATCGAATGGTACCACTAAAACACCATGAGAATGAATCAAGCAGTGCCGGGAACGTAAAAGAATGAATGTGACCTATATAAGCGGATCAACGGCGGTACCAGTACATCTGCAGCTGGGGCAGTTGAAATTATGCAAGTGGATGATGAAATCGCTTCTATATTGACACTCGACTGTGTTGACATCGATTGTGTACGATCGATGTTTATGAAGACACATTGGGCAGCAGCTAGTACACATTTCACTACGACGTTTGTCAACAATCCATTCGGATGTAAGTGTGATGCGTGTGAAACTGAGCATAGAAACAAGAAGGACTTCTTAGTATTGAAACATGATTATGATATGCATAAATAATAATAATTTATATAAAAAATATTACCCGTTACGAGACGTATTCACGTACAACACTAGGCTGTCCATCACGCATCCACGCCGTCTTTTTTTAAAATTATTTAAGATTTTAATTATAATTAAGGTGTTGTGTTCAGAAATACAAATAATATTCAATCTTTTTACCGGTTCATATATTACATACATTTTTAAGACGGATTTTTTTTTTAAAATTGCAAAGCATTGAAACTATTGAGCAAATAAGAGTCAGTTATTGAAAAATAAACAAAATTGTCTAACACACAGAATATGGATGTAAACTTTTCACAATGTTTCTTCTAATTTTTACGTATAAGATAAACAAAATGGTGGCACACATTATTCTAAAACTTAGAATATACGACTAGTACTATGAGATTTTAATTCATATTGCCTTCTTTATTGAAACTGATATGTAGTTGTGATTCCATAATTTAAAGTACAGTCATTTCTATCTTCATTCCCAAAAGAATATTTCAACAAATATTCAAGAACTTCTGCTTGATTTATTCTCCACAGACATAAGTTAACAGTTAACAATAATTAATATATATAAAAGTTTTTGTAAAAGTTAATTCTGGACCATGGTCAATGGCTCATGATAATTCTATTTTGCCATGAAACGAATCAAATTCATTTAAAGTGTACCCCCAAATGCAGCTTAAAATCATAAGAAAATTCTTAGCAAGAATAAACAAAAAAATTTAAACATGTAAATTTTAATATTATTTGATAAAAAAAATAAATTGTTATAAAAAAATCAAAGATTTTTTGGCATTTTTTTGTAAATATTAACTCGAACACACTAGAAAATCAAGTACATTTCAAATTTATATATTTTTTACATAATCTATAATTAATTTTATCAAACAATCCCCAATTTTAAGGACTTTTAATAAATAGATAAGTACGCTTTTCTTAAAATAAAAAATAATACCCTTTGAACTTTTCATTGTAATTAAAACTCAAATGAGGGAAATTTGAGCAAATGAAAATTACTTGCAAAATGAGCAAACTTAGATGAAAATTTACAATCTTCATTAGACTAACGGACGAAGCAAAGATTGGATAGGAAATGCGATTCAAAAAGGAGCATTCTTTGTTCATTGGTTATTACTCCATGTGACGCTTAAGAAGCCAATTATAGTTCGGTGCAGAAACAGAGTGTCAAACAAAGCCATAAACTTCCGATCTTCTCATTATGCGTGGGCTCTGATAAGAAGCTCGGTTTAATAAGAAGGTCTAAGAGGATTATATTGTGGTAGTTTTATGCATGCAGCCCCAGCAAATAGGAGGAACTAATTGCATGCGACATATAGAGATGGTTATCTTGTTTGTGAGAAACCGTCTGGGCTTATAAATTTGAGAACGGAAATCAAAAATGCCCAGAATATTTAATGTATGCAAGGCAGTCAAAGGGAAAGCTGATTGAACAGATCGTGGCAGAATTTATCTGATCAGGAATATTGACATAAGATTCTTGCTTTTATAAATTTCTTAAGTAAGGTAGGAGGGAGGGGGTATTTTAATCCTTAAATTCCTTCATCTTATGCTCTGTCATCATTATTTAGATAAACTGTTGCGAAGTTTTTGAGTTTTTTTGACTTATTGGCAGCCATAATACAATTATTTTCAGGCGTGCAACTGGTACTTTTGTTCAAGTATTATTTCTTAGGGCTGTCTATATCTTGAAATATTACGATTAACATAAAATCTGGCGTATAACGCGCGCTTTGAACACGATTAAAATAAGGGCTTTAAAAATAAAATAAAAAGATGAGCATTGAAAAAAATTAGGCTTCTGCTTACTTAAAATACTGTTTAGTTAAAAAAAAAATTACATTTCTTGTGAACTTAAAAGGTTGTAGCTCCAAAAAGTATATTATTTTTTTTTATAAATTTCGGAATAATGCATAGAATAAGGGACTTCAAAACATAAGAGCATTGCACTTGTATATTTCAGGTATTTTCGTAGAAAAGGGGGTGCGCGCTATATGAGTGGCGAATATACTTAAAAATTAAAAATTGTAGCTTGAAAGTACTGGTGTGTGTTATATGCCGGACTAATTATTATATTTTTGTTTAAATATCCATTACTATACAACAATGCAGAAAATTATTGATGATGCAACTTTATAATTTTGAATAATGAATTAGTAATGAAGAAGATACCTATCACATATTTTTTAATATGTGATATTTTAGTCTTTAAATATAGAAGAAGAAATTTATTCGGATTAAACGATTTTTCAATTTTTTACTCAGCAGTATTTGATAGAACTAAAATACTTATTCTCCTTTCAGACTTAGACTATGGCTTACATATAAGTGTATACACAAACATACACGAGCACACACAAACATTTGCACACAGTCAGAAAAGACATACGCACACAAGCATGTAAACACTCAGCAAATACATATACATATTCGTGCTCAGTAAATACACAGAAGAGCATTCATATAAACAAATATTTGCTTGTATACCTTCAATCATATAAACACTTATTATTGAACACTTATCTGTACACTTGTCAAAATACTTCTTAAAATAAATAAAGATGTTCTTCACAAATTTCAATCAAAATAAAGGAAAATAATTATTTTGTATTGTTTAGTATTGATTTTGATCATCTTGAAAATTTTTTCTTTTTCTGAATGAAGCATTAAAACTCCGTTTTACAGAATTCTGAACACATACGTGATGTATTTTATTACAGAAATTCTATGAAATGTTTTATACGAGTTATTTTGTCGTATGTATGTCTGCTTACTTATCCCATGTGATAGGGCATTGGAATTATTCAGATAAAATACCACTCATAGCATGACTTTAAAAATTATAATTCGGAAGAAATCGAGGACTGTAAGAGAAAAAATCCCCTTTAGAATTAGAAGGATTTTTTTCATATGTTTTACCTCGTATGTATTATAATACATACATAGTACCTTAATTTACAAACATGGAGGCAAATTAATTTTGTCTGTTTCTATTATTTTACTCTTTAAAACACTTTTATATATTTTCTTAGAGTTTGAATCAATACAAACGTGTACATGTAAGTTTCACATTAAAGAAAAAGAGTAAGGAAAAATTTATCTTTTTTAATAATACAAGTAATAAATATGATGTAACGAGAGGTTGTTGCGAATATTAGTTTAGCAGCAAAAAGGCATACGATACGTAAAGGAAGAGAAATAATTCTTCTGTGTTTCAAAATGAATAAATCGATTATAAAGCACTGCATTCTAGTGTCTTACTTTAAGAATGAATGTACACATACACGAATAATGCTACATAAACAATATCAGGTTTAATATTTGAAACTCATTATATTATACCATTAACTTCATTCTGCATAGATGCTCTCTTAGACAACCGAAATTTTACATTTTAACCCATTTATATCATTAGAAAAGTAATCTAATTTTAAGTAGTGCATAACAGATAATCTAAATCCCATCTGAATAAACGAAACTAGTCCATCGGATTATTAAACTAACTTTCTACACGTCACTTATTATTCGAGAACCGGACTCACAAATTACCTCATTTATAGAATCTGAAACATTGAAGCACGTAATTAAAACTTTGAAAATGTGGTTTAATATTTGTAATCTTCCCATTAAGAAGGGGGAAACAATAAGCAGTTTTGTCAATGTGCAAGGGACTCTTTATGCAGAGCTGCTGAAACATTCGTATGATTATAATGGAAGTTTAGGTAAAAACGGGGTATAAATTGAGATAAACAGTTGTACCGAGTGCGTAGGTAAGTCCTTTTAAATTGAAAATACTACGAATGGAGAGTGCTCTAGATATGCAAGTGAGATCATTGCATAGTAAAGCGACTACTTCTGACCTTAAGTGAATGGCACTCCTCCTCAAGGGTTGAAATGTGGAAGCTAGGCATTGTGTGTAAATCAAAAACGAAAAAGAATAAAGTAAAATTTTTGATAACTAAGTTTTAGACTATCAGTTAATTAGTACGAAATGACTTGTGGCTCACACAGATAAGTAGTTACATATATTCCTAAAAATGTCCGAAGTTGATGTACTTCTTTTTAGGTGAACGTTTTATAGGAATAGCTATAGGTATGAATAAATGAGCATAATTTATCGCATTTAATACGTACTTAATCAATACAGTTTGATGACATCTCTCTCCCTCACACAAACAACCGAAAGGCCAACAGTCGCACAGTGACTACAAGTTAATGTACGTCAGACAGTACAGTAATAACTGCAGGGAAAAGATATCTCAAACATCGTTTTGGATAATAAATTAACCAGTATAATGGTATAATTTAATGGTCTTCAGTTACGTCGGACATCCATGCGTTGGATTTCCTCCAACACAAACTAAAACCGTGACCTCACTTACGGACCTGTAGCTATTTAATTTCACAAGCATTTTAAGGTTAAAGGGACTCCCCTGTTCACCCTGTATGTAAATAATAATTGAATTTTATTTGTTCTTAAATAATATTAAAGCATCAGAACATGTTCTTGGAACTATTTTTAGAATATGTATATACACTCACGGACAAAAATATTATTGCACCATGAATGAATCTTCAAAATGAAACGAAACTTTACATACGTAATGACTACTTTGATATAAGTAAATGATTAGAAAATCAAAGAAAAAGGATAATTTATTTCAGAGAAAAAGGCAAAAGGACGGATGATTTAATACCCTGTTAAACCCCCTCTAGCGCAAATGCACGATGCGATACGATCAGACATTGAGGCGTACACGTTTTGCATGATGTCTTGAGACATTTCGTTCCATATTTGCTGTAACCTTGCCTCTACTTCGTTAAAACTCGTAGGATGCCCAACTCGCCGTCCCAAGTGATCCCAGATATGCTCTTTTGGAGACAAATCTGGGGATCTAGCAGGCCAAGGAAGGGTAGTAACAGTGCGGAGACAGTCTTGTGACACCCTTGCCGTGTGAGGCCCAGCATTGTCTTGTTGAAAAATGGCTTCTGCTAGACGTTGCGTGAGTGGCAACGCATGTGGAGCAGGATGTCATGAACATACCACTGGGCTGTCGTGGTGCCACGCATCAATACTATGGGTGACCGTGTAGGGTAAGCAATGGCACCCCATATCATCACACCAGCTGCGGGAACGGTGTGTCGCTGTCAAGCAAAGGAAGGATTGAGGCGCTCACCACGGGGACTCTACACACGAACACGATTGCCATCACTGCTGAAATTGAATCTGGATTCGTCGTTAAAGACGGTTTAGCTCCATTCCGCTGCAGTCCAGTTTCCTCGTGCGCGACACCACTCCGAACGGAGGTGCCTATGGCGCACATAAAACTCTCTCTCTTCGTGTTAAAAAAAACTTAAATAAATTCCTGAATCTTCTACTCGGTTGCATATCTCAACATGACTACAAAATTTAATGGATAGAAATTTTCTAGCATAAGCAACTAACTTCAAATTAGTTTTTCAAATTTATTTTTATTTGTTATTTCGGTACTTAAGGAACTATTATCAGTTAGATTACACAAGTTTTTTTTTCTTATGTATCAAACTCCAGATAAATACGTTATTTGTATATATTAAGTCATGTATACCACAGAAAATAATACTCACTTGACGTATTCAGAACTTCTTATAGCAATAAAGAAATTGATAATAAGTTTCGTTCATGTGCTGCATGTAGTTTGGGAAAAGAACAAAGCAGTGGTGTAACGGGAATATTAGCCCCCCTCCCCCTGCAAACTGGAGCTTTGCGCCCCAAGCCCAAATACGTACTTTGTGTCAGTCAAGCTTTGGGCTCCCTAGAGTCACTGCCCCTCGCAATGCGTGGATGTACGTTACGCCACTGGGATAAAGTAAAGGAAGTAGTACATAAAGGCATTTTATTTTCTAGACAAAATACGAATAACCTGGCTCCCAAAATATAACTTCTTTTGCAGAAAAAAATCGTGTTCTATCAAACACGATGCTTACAATTCAATATTGCACTATAATATTGTAATCATTAGAACTAGACATGGATACTGAAGAAATAAATAATTTCGGAGAATAAATATATCTTTCAGTTAGTAACTGTTGCACTCGATCGTTTCATTTTCTGAAATTAACTCACCCTATAAGATTCTTGAAGTTATTTCTCAGTTTTAATGCATTTATTTTTTTTTAAATTTCCCTAAAATTAAAACAAACGCTTTTAGAAAATCAGTTTTAAAAGTTTATAAATGAATTTTTTTTCAGAAAGATCCCTTTGCTTATATGACCAATTGCTTATATGACTTGAATGAAAAGTTTGAATTTTTAAAATTATTTGAGGAATTTAAATCACTAAAACTTTTAAACGTCTGGCGCTTTTAAAGGATGAAGTAATAATGCATTTCCAGTAATATATTCTTTGAAAGAAAAATTAAATTATGTTGGCATTTGAATCAAATATTCCTTTTTCTATTTATCACAATTTTAAAAAAATTTGAATTTGATCAATAGTTTTCAATAGGAACTAAACGTGAAGTATTTTTAACTGAAAATGTTCAAAACCTATCACAAGTTTGTGTCAAGATATATCCTTTAACAAGCTATAGACCATTTAATTAAATTTAGAATCCATTTAAAAATATCAGCATTAACGTTCCAATTAACAACAAATAACGTTCCAATTCTGCTTAGAATTAAGAGTATATATAGGCACGGATATTCCATATTCTAAAATCAGGACAGTTTAATCTACACAAAATAAGGAAAATTATACTCAATGGTCAGAGAATGGAGCCGAAACCTGATTTACACCTTACACTACACATTTATATTTTTTCATTAATTGGATTTTTAGCCAAAGCAAACTTAGAATGCACCAGCACGACAGACATATATTCTACCAAACACATGCTACTGCTACCTCACAATATTTAACGCATAGAAAAGGGAATTAATCTCATGATTACAGGTATTGAATGGAAGAATACACACACAATTTAAAAATGATAAACTGCTCTGTAATGATTACATTAGTATATTTAAAAAATGACGTACAAAAGATAATTGATTATTTCAAACAGTTAAGGCTTAGTTAACAATATTAGAAGAAGTGCTAAAAACATTTTTTATAAATATAATTTCATCATTTTGCTAGGTAAAATTTTTAAAAGATCGGTAATAATTAAATTGTTATTAAAGATATTTCCCTTTTAGTTCCTGATTATTATTTTCACTTGGAATTTTTTGACAAATAGTTTAAATTATAATTAATAAATAATTTAAGTAGTGTATTATTTCTTTTCTAACCAGAATGTATTTCCTTATAGAAATATTATCAAACTGTATATTCTTTTTCACTATTTAATGCAGATGTGTCAAATTTGCGACACACAACGAACATTTTTGCGGCCCGGCCAATATATCGGCACACAATAACATGTAATAAAATATAAAAATTTCTCCCGAAATAGTGAAGATAGTTGCAGAGAAGAGATGTCAAGTTTCAGGACGTAAACATTAAACACCTGTTTTTTATTTTTGTTTATTATAATGTAGTATTCGAAATAAACATAAATTACAATAAGTATTGATTTTTTTACGGCTTACGCAAAATTAAACTTGGTTCGTTTGGCCCAAGTTAGCCTTTTAGTTTCACAGCCTGTATTTATTAGAAAAGTCATCAATAGAACACCCAATAGGCAAAATGTGTTTGTACGAGTTATCTAATTAATGTTTTTTCAATGAATACTAACAGTAGCACACACAAAAAAATTTCAAGAGAGAGGGGGAGGGAAGTCCAAGGTCGAAAATCCACCAACTCATATTATATCTTAAGACAACACCAATTTACTCTTCTGATTTTGTCGATTTTGTTAGCAAAACAATGTTAAAAAAACACGTTCATGTAAAATTTAAAATAAATAGTCTGTATTAAAATTGTAAGAAAACGTTAGTTTTATTATTAATGTGAAGGGCAAAGTTTTGCATTTATTTATATATATTACTAATTTTTATAATCAAACTAAATTAAAAGGAACTTCTATCTATTAATAACCGAGAATTAATGAATGATTAAAAATCTATCGTATATTTTCTTACTTATTAATTACTGCAATAAAGATATAAAATAAGGTACATGCAGAATATTTTTTTTAAAATTTAACTCAAAAGACTGCATGTGTGTGTTTTTGAACACAATGTTTTTTAACAATTCTATCTAATATCCCTTGATTTAAATTACTGAAAAACTATTGATGTTTAATTACCATAGTAAAAATTAAGATTGTTGTACAATCAATTTCCTTTTTTTTTCCTAGTATTTCTACATTATAGTTTTCAAACATTTCTGATCACGGAACACCTAGAAATTGAAGGTGTTTTCATACAACCCCTAGACCTAGAAAGTGTTTCCTTAGAAATCCATACACATACTTAGAAGAATATATTTCAAAGTAATATATTTAAGTATATCAACATGTTATAGGTACTTTATGTAAAAGCAATTAAAAAAGTATTACTTTTATAATTAAAAAAAAATTTAACTACATCTTTAAATATAATTTACTCATTAATAATATTGATTTTGTAATAAAAATTTCACCTACCCATGCATTATATTTAGCAACTGCTGGTGTAGCTAGTTATGAGTGGGCCTTGTATCAAAATTATTTAGGGGCACTTTTCTGGATACCTTAATATTTTACAATTTTTTTTGCGCATGTTAGGCCCCTGTAACTTGGAGGCCTCGTATCATTGATACGGGTTTACGCCCCTATTAGTAATTGGGACCTAAATGGCATTAAAATATTTATAGCTGTGTGAGAAAAACTGTGAATTTTACATCAGAATTCGCAACAGAACATTCAGGAGCAGTTCTTGCTCAAATTTAGATTTTAACATAGAATATGTTGATATGTTGCTTCCTCTTCTTCATTATAGGAGGTTTTTTACTCGCAAATGCAAAAAGGGTATATTTTCGATTAGAAAACTATTTAGTTTTGCAAGACATTGTGCTAACTAACAAGTATGAGATTACCTCGTGGAGCCCAAGATAGTAAGCAAGAGAATAAACACAATCTGGTAGGAAATATATATGAAGATAAAACGTTTAATAATATTATTTTATTATATTATAATAAAAGTTTAAGAAGTATTGCAAAATAAATATATTATATATAACTAAAATTTTCGGTTTTAATGAGTAGGATGAGATTTAGACATTTGTAATAATACAAAATTCATAGAACGTGAATCCCTTTTGCATACATATTTATAAGTTTTCATTTTTTTATTGGGACTCGTGGAACCTCTGGGTATGCCATGTGGAACACCAGGGTTCCGTGAAGCATAGTTTGAAGACTACTGTATCGATTAATCGGAATAGAATGAATACCGCTAACATTTATCTCATGCAATGGAAAGAAAAGTACGATTTTCATGTTGACAGAAACAACTATTCTTCTCTTGCTCTAACACCTCTACTTTTGCTTATGTTCGGTTAAGGATAAGTAAAAGTCTTCAGTTACCCTCAAGCATTTCCGCCCCGTTTTTTCTTGTTTTTCCGTTTAAATAAATATTTCAGACGGATAAAAATATTTATTTATTCTACATCTTTGAGTGAACGGCTTTCCGACTTTTCTGAAGATAACTTTTCAGTGTTAAAATCCAAGACCCTGAAGGCGATGTTCTTAGAATATTTTATGATTGAAATTATCTAAACACTTTTTTAAAAAGAGAATATCTTTTCTTTAAAAATAAACGAATGTTTCCCAAAAGTTTCATTATTTGTAATAGAAATTAAAAGTTTCCGCAAAAGATGTTTCTAATTTTTAAAAAAAAGTAATTATATTCTTCTTTCGCTGTTAGTTCGCCACACGTTTCGCTACTTTTCAATCTCTTCGTAAAACTCCGGGTTTATATTGATCATCAGACGGTAGAAATACTGAAACAGAATTTCTACAGCTCTTTGATCTTCAAAAATGAAAAATTTACATTTTTATGGGAATGTTGCAAATTAATTTTCTTTTGAAATCGTTTTAAAACACTTTTATTATATGTAGAAATAGTTTGCTAATGTGTGTTTCAATGACGATATTGTATTTCTAATCAGCTATAAAAAGTTTGAATGTTTTTGGATTGAATTGATGATTATCTGTAGCGCTTAAGCCTAATTAATCTCAGTTTTACAATTAGCTTATTTCTCTTATTTTTCATTTAATATTCTTACTGATAGAAAAGCATTGATGTGGGCAATTAAAAAGTTGCGTGAATATTAAAATTTATTTCTTTTCTTAAAGAATCATGTAAGATAATGTCAAGGAATCTTGAGATTGTTTCATAATTGTGTTCCATTTACCTGATCAGGATCATCAGGATTAACGATTTTCCATTTTTAGATCCCATCCCGCATCTAGCGACTAATGTCAGAATTCATTTCCAGATTTGGAGTTTAAATCATTAAGTTACAACTTAGTTTGATTAACTTTAAAATGGTGGGGTTTTTTTTGTTATATTTAAACTATAATTTATTCATATTTTATCGTTACGATTTATTAAACTAAACGAGATATATATTATTCAAGAAAGTAAATTAATAAATTTTAACAAGAATCACTTCAGTAGACCTAATTTCGCGTGTGTTGAGTTGTTTCTCTAAATGTAATTTTTTAGATGATAAATTGTAGCCACACTTGATTATTCGCTGGCCTGGTAAGCTCAATTTTGCGGGTTTGACCCCGGTAGAAACAAGCGGATTTTCATGATGTAAATAATCGATAGTGTGATTATGCGATATGTTAAAGGTCCCTAGAGTGCCTGTTTGGCTTGTGTTCTCTATACAAAATTAATTTACTTGTAAAATTTCGCATCATCAGAACTCAGGTAGCTTTCCTATTGGGAGAAAACTGGACTTCAAATTTACTTTGTAGCAATTGTTATCCACTTATATGGTCCATCACTAAAAGTTATACTAGTTCTCGGGGAATGTATTAGGTCTGCAATAGTAATTATCAATTTGCAGCCCAATTTTAAATGAAAAAATGTAAATTATTTTAGTAGGAGTAGCGTTTTAAAATAACTTTATAAATTTTCTTCAATGAAAAAAATACAAATTAGCAGCCCCATTTGAAAAAGAAAAGATGATAAACGTTCTATAAGGATTTTTAATTTGTTTTAAATATTTTATTGAAGACAGATAAAAAATCCCGCAAAAGTATCACTCGGGGCTTACAGTAGAAGTAAAGCAAACAAACTAATCCAAATAAAATAAAGGATAAATAGCAAAAAACAAGTTTTGAAAACAAACAATTAACTTGGATACTCAAACAAAAGTACATTGCAAAATTAACGTAAGCAAAACACCGAAGATATAAAATCAGAGCAGCGAAAACATTACAAAATCAAGTGAATAGGGTGCTAACTTGATATCGGAGCGCTAACATTATATGATTACCTTGAAATTTTTATAGTATGGTAATGTGGTTGACATGGGGGAGAAGTATATTATAGTAGATCACGATAAAACAAAAAGGCTTAGGAGAATTCTCTTAGACTCTTACAATCCTCCTTAGCATTGCATCTCCAATCAATAACACGTTTTATTGCATATCTTCTAATTAATTTAACTGTTTTTCATTTTTGTATTTTTCATTTTAAATTTTCTTACTTAAACTTGCTTAACTCTTTAATTTTAATTTGCAAACTGGACAAGCATCTCCCGCATTTTTGCATCTAACTTTCTGAGACCCCAGGACAGCCAATCGGAGTCAATTTTTTCACCCTCCAGTATACAATCAGAGAGCAGCCTCTCAGCTCTCTCCCCAAGCAAAATATACTAATAACCTTCAAGCAACTTTCCACTACTAGCACGCCCACCTCTTCTCTCCACCAATCACAATGCAACTACGCAGAATGAAAAACCCCACCATCGCCGATTCCACATCAAAGACCCTCAGATATGGGATGGAGGGCTGCAAGCAGCCCGTATGCCCACAGACCAACCACCATCAATCGTTTTTTTCCCGTGGGAATCCTATTATATTTCAGACGATTTTAATTCAATTTCTCTAAAATTTAAATCGTTCTCATTGCATTCATACTTCAAGCTACTGCTAATTTATATATATATATATATGGATGTTTCTATTATCATTGGTGAGTACCAGGATATTTTTTAAAGAATATGAGGTCTGTGATTTTAATTATTACGGACCAAAAGGAGTACCGAATTCCCACTTTTTGTCCATTTTGTTTTCTAAAAATAATTTTTTTAATGAAAATCTCTCTGATTTCGGCCGTTATAAAATGTGGCAAATGTGGAAGTGACATGAAAATCTTTTCTCAGAAATATAAAGCATTTGGTGTGAACTTTTACTGATCTTTTGAAACAATGCATTTTCAATATAGTTTACTTATTTTTACTTCTTTCTCCGGCTTATCTAAATTCCTGTTTTTTTTAAAAAAAATCCTGGTATTCATCTATTTTTGTTCTGTTCTCCACAAAAAAGTAAGTAAATAATTATTTCATTCATTTTATTACACTTAAATTCTAGGTTATTTCAGTATTTCAAAAACTTTTGTCAGGAAAAAGCAATTCTTTAAAACTAGTGCCACAGCTAAGCCGTCATTTTGGATTCTATTGGTCTTTCTATCGCTATCAGAACTTTGAAAACACTTTCTGAAACAAAATGTATTGCGAACAGGAAGCAAACTAGATAACCAAGAAAAACAACTTTAAATGAATACAGGGTATTGCACGGGATTTAAGTTTCAAACAAAAAGCTTAATTCACCTCAAATTTTAAAATAATGGATTTTGACATCGATTGTGAATGTGTGCCTGTGAGAGGAAGACTGCTGGAAACTGGATTGCAAGACTCCAAAGCTCACCTAAAACCATTGCTTAATGATTGAAGCACACAAGGGACCTTTCATTATAGATTGCTTAAGACTTAGAAAGGTAATATTTGATAAAGAAAGTCAATTTTATCCTCCAGGTAAAAAAACCTCGTATGAATGCAAGCCAGCGTCCTTTTTAAAAAAAATCAACCCTCAGTGTCTGCAGAACACAATAAAGCATCCAATGAAAGTGATGATATGGAGCTGCATGTCTTCTCCTGCTGTTGTAAGAGTTCACATCGTGAGAATAACAAGGAAAATCAGAGAATACTTCAAAATAATTAAAATGTTCAGTACAATAAATTGCTACCAACAGTGGAAAATATTTTTATAGATCAGTCATGGATTTTCAAAGATGTTAATGCTGTAGCATTAACATCTTGAACACAGTGCAAAAGTAGTCCAAATGTAAAGTGCAAAAGTAGTCCAAAAATGGCTCGAAGTAAATAAATTGCCCTAGCATAGGCAATCTTTGGATTTTAATCTGATAAGGAACCTCTGGCCTAACATTAGTTATGATATTCCTAAGAAAAATCTTGAAATACATCTAGGTTTAAAGAAGTTTTAATTTTTCTTTCACCCACGCTGCCACGAAAAAGACTTCCTGTGAAATGGATGAATTCCATGCCCCCCCCAAAAAATGTAGAGTCGTAAGATTTGTATTATTCTTTTACATATCTTATATTTTTCTATATTATGCTGTGTTGTAAATACTAGAAAATCTTGCTGCTGTACTGTCAAAAATACTTGTAGAATTAAAAACTAATAACTGATTTGAAATTAGCACTAAGAAATACACTAGGATGAATAAAAACATTTAAGATAGTACAATAACTTAATAAAAAAATACACCACAAACTCAAATATTAGACCAAAAAAATGAGTGTGTTCAGGGTTTTTTGCCGCCATTGTATATGTAAATATTTTTAGTTTGAAGTAATTTAGGTTGAAAAAAGATTACACCATTCTAGAAAATTTTTCTTTTTATAAATACAACATATTTATTTATTTTCTGTTCTAAATAGTAGCCAACATAAATCAATTTTGTGAACATTTAAATGTTATAATATTAAAAAAAAACATTATCTTTTTTTTAAAAAAAAAGATATGTATAGAACTGCCTTGTAATACCAATAGCCTTTCTTTCCATTTTCATATAAAAAAAATTACCACAGTTTGTTTCTCGATTTTTTATGTTTTTATTAATTATTTTTTTGTTTATTTTTTTTAAGAAAACATAATGGGATAGTAAAAAATATACAAAGAAGGTATTCATTAAATATTCGTAGTTCAAAGTTATGCATTGTCTTTATATTTTGGCTCTGAAATTATTATGCCCTGTCCATATTTAAGACATCCATTAATCCCTTTAATTACAATATTGATGCAAAATTTTTTTTTAAAAAAGGGTCTTTTTCTTCCGGAATATTTAAAATAATGAATAGTTTTTTTAAACTTTTGGATAAATGAGTCTTTACATAAGAGCTCCTTGTTCTTTCAAAGGTTAGAAGGAATCACTGATATGTTGTAGACATCAAAATGCAGAATTAAAAAATAGTTTTTTAATACTTTTTTGTAAATATTTTGAATATACATAAATAATGTAAAATATGTAATGTTTAATAAAATTTATATTTTAAATAAAATTGATATTTAGCATTTTGGAACATAAATTGTTGGATAAGTTAGTGATGGTATATCAATCCACAAAAATGGATTAAATATTATTTTTTTAAATATTGTATTTGAAATAAAATCGACTCTATTTCTATCAAACCCATTAAAATTAAATAAGATACTCCACTTTTTGATAATTGAAAATCTTCAAATGAAAAATAAAAATTATTCTGTTCCAAATAGCGTGTTTTATCATTGTCACGAACTATATATTTCAAACAATCAATTACACAGTATGTAATGCTATAATTTTTCAATAATGACCGAACTTCAAAATCATGATGTATGCAATATTCATATGTGAGAAGAAAAAATATAATTATATATTAGTAGTTAAAACAAGTAATTTTTGCTTTTTCTCTCCTACAAATCATTTCCTACTCTCAATATTGTAATAAGCCATGTGTGTTGTTTTACCTTCAATTGTGCTCTCATAATGGGAATATTGGGTTTTACTGGAAAATTTCGCTTTCCAGTGTAAACGTGAAAAATAAGATAACGGCAGTCATAGAAGATGAGACCAGGGTTAACAGATTAGTGAAGTGATCTTCCTTGGCGACAAATTTGGGGGAATGGCGATATTAATAACGATCATTTGAGAGAACCTTTCTAAAAATAAAAAACCTTCGAAACAAAAGTTGAGTCAGTTTAGAACAGAATTCAGTTGATAAGAGTGAGGCTATCTATCTGGGTTCTTCGTTGTGAAACTGCTTTGAAACCCGTTTATGGAACATTGTAAAGCTTTTTTATGAGTACAATTTGGACTATTGCTTATAATCTGTTGTGATATTTCTTTGTGGTGCTTTGTCTTTTAGAAGTCGATTTGATTTCGTGTAGTCATCTGTTCGTCTTGTTCATTAATATATTGTTTTTATTCAAATAATTGATGTCGTTAGCTGTTTTTTCGTCCTCAAATTTGCAACAATATTCTGAGAGTAGGGAATAGTCCAAATACAATTTTCTTCATAGGACCGTGGATCAAAATTACTAATTATACAAAAATGAAGTCAGACTTTTACGTTCACTACTATGCTATAGATTTCTGAGTTCTGGGTTTTCTTCTTGGAAATACAGCTTCCTGCTGTATTTCCAAGAACGTTCGCTTAAATTCGGTATTATTCGATACATCAGAAAGATTAACAGCAGCAACAACATCTGAGCATCTTAACATATAAATAAAATACGTGATTTAGGATATAAAATTAGAACAATAATTCAATTAAAAACAACATCAAAATTCATTATTTTTAGTTTTATTAAAAATAAAATAAAATAATACCGGTATGCTCTTACTCGTGTATTTTAAATTTTAAGAAAAAAGTAGAATTTCTGTAATTTTTAATATTTAAAGTTTTTCGGTAAACTCTTTGACTTATTGTTAAAGAAACATTTTAATTTCACAATTGATTAATTATCCTAGTATTTAAAACGCAATTATACTGTATAAGGCTTTTGAGCTAAAATTTCAAAGCATAGAGAATCCCAAGCATTTAAAGTCAATTTATATTGAGCGACAGTTAATAATTTACGTGAAAGATTAATGATTTGATTGTGGCTGCAGTAATATATAGTGACAGGTGTTGGATTCATTTAATCTTCTCCAATAGTGTCATTGTAATGATAGATTAGGTAATTTAGAGTACGGTACTTCCATTTATAGACTGACTCCAACGAAAATTATGCATTAAGTTGTCATAGAAGTCAAATTAATGATTTTTAACTGTCCTTTGTATTTCTCATGTATTTCCTTCATGAATGGAAACAAAAGTTAATTATTTATGAATAAAATATGCGTGCATTATACTATCTGATTCGCTGTAATAAATTACTATTGGGACAGAAAATTCCTGGACATTTTCCATTTGTTAAATATAAAAATTTAAAAATATAAAGATAAAGTAAGGCTAGTCTATAAATTATTCTTCAGTTGCCTATTTCAGTGAAAACGTAATTCAAAACTTTAAAAAAATTAATGGAAATTGAAGAATTACAGTTATTAATCTTTCCTTCGTTTAAATAATAAAAATTTAAATTTTTTTTAACTCTATATGAAAAATTGAAGTCCACTATTTTTGAAGCAGTATTTTCGTCTACTAATTTTTAAATGATCTGAATTTCCATAAAATAAAATTTCACACACGTAGAATTGTTTAAATTATAGTAATGTTATAAATAAATTAATTAGTCAGTTGTATGGATAAGTTAAATAGTTAATATATAATTTAATCTAAGCATCGTTTGTAATTTCTTAATCTTTTAGTACTTTTTAAGTTTAATTGGAATTCATATTCATTAATATTAACAGGATGTGAATATTTTTTTATTAATTTTTTATTGATTTTTTTGTTGATTTTATTTTTTTTTATTGCTATATATTATTAACAAAAAGCAATATTGAAATCGGTAACCTTCATTTGGGTTTTTTTTTTAATTAATACTGCTAGTTCACACTCTTTCTATGTATATGCTATACTGTTCGAATTAATTCGGACTAAGGGTAAAAAAATGATTTTTCTAAATCCCTGCCATGTAATCCTTACATATATTAAGTAGATAGAAAAAATTTCTATTTTAGTACGAAAGGATTATATTATTTACACTTGATGTTTAAAACATTATTTTTTTAATTACAAATTTATTCTGCGTTACTTCTGACGAAGTTAAAACTGGCTGCAACAAATGGCACCACTCGAGTTCAAATATATTTTTTTAAACTTGTAGTGGATGACATGAGTTTGATACAGTTTTTTCAAACATTAATTCATTAATTAAATTTATGTAACTAAATATTTTTTTCCTTTGTTGGCCTAGGTAAGAAATGACATTTAAAAAGTTTTTTTATATCACTTATTTTCTTGTAATTTGACTAAGTCAGTGCTTCTTAAGCTTTCAATACATGCGACCCAATATTCAAGCATAATTTTCAGCGCGCTCCCCTCCGTAAAAAAACAATGTATCAAATTCGATTATTCGACACTCTGACGCTAAAGCTGCCATACAACTTTTAACTCTAAAGTGCTGCAGGCGTATATAAAAGTTTTGCTCAGCCAGTGCGTAAATTGCCCCAGACGTATATATACGCCTTTCCGAAATGCGATTGTTTTTGTTCACTGCTATTCATAAAATTATTCCGAAGGTTTTAGAATGCAATAAAATGACCTTGACAGTGTGTATTTGGGAAGGATTTACTTATTTCTGAGGATTTTCTCATTTATTCCCTTCCCCCCCCCACACACCAATACACCGCATACATACGAGCAAAATGGTGGCATTGGGGTGCGAATCGCATAATTTCTAATAGGCAGTTAAGGGATTAATTATAAACCATACAAACTTTCTAGATAAGTGTTAATTTTTGCATATAATTTTATATATATATATGACAAGTTCATGAGGTCACTGGTAATTATTAAACTTGTTCTGAACTTTGTATTGTTAAATTAATTATAAAATACATTGTGCAGTACTGATATATTTATAAATGTATTATATTAGCGTAAATGGTTTTTTTTTTTTTTTTTTTACTTTTAAAGTATGTCAGAATGTATTTAATTTGTTTACTTTCAATAAATTAATAATTCTGTAAAAATAATCTTTTGTTTTCGACTTTTTAATATGCTTGCGCCCACCTCTTAGGGTTATCACGCCCCTCTAGGGTGCACGCCCCACAGTTTGAGAAGTGCTGGACTAAGTGTATTTAAATTAATCTTCTTTTTTACTGAATTCACTTTGCTCAAACTGAATCTTGTTTTACTCCAATGCCTCTTGTGGTCCCAATTTTCTTTGAAAACAGCCTTTTTTTTAAATTTTATTTTACGTCTCACAATTAATGTTATCGTGTAATTTTTGTAGCTGTTTGAATACTCTTTTAAAACAATGATAGAGAAAAAAGTATGTTTGTTTTGTCATTAATAACATCATTGTAAAGCTTATTTTTTTGCCCAGTCACTAAGTAATTAAAATTTAATTCATTCATTATATTTATTATTTGTGGAATTTATGAGATATATACATACGGTGTGTTAACTTTATGTAAAAACATTATATATATATATATATATAACTCTATTGATATCAATGATGTAATTAGGGTAATTTTGGATAATCACAGAAATTATAACCTTAATATTAATTTACAAAAATTTAGAACTCTAATAAATTTTGTCCTAAAAGAAAACTACATTAATTTTAATGGTTCTCTGTACAAACAAACCAAAGGTTTGCCTCAAGGTGGCCCTGCTAGCAATAGTTTGGCTAATTTATATTTACACTTTTACGAAAATAATTATATTATTAATAATGATTATTACATTTTTAGATACATAGATGACCTAATTATTTTTAGTAAAAATAATAATTATAATCCCAATATCAATTTTTATCCGGGATATTTAAAGCTACTTAAAATTAATAATAATCCTGTTAAAACTAATTACTTGGATGTATCATTATATATTAAGGACTATAAATTACATAGCAATATTTATGATAAAAGAGATGATTTTAATTTTAACATTCTTAAAGTTCCTTCCTGGAATTCAAACTTATCCATCTCAATATATCGAAATATTATTTTGAATTATATTTATCGTAACAAGGTATTAGTTAGTGATAAATCTAATATATATTTAAATATTAATAACTTTATTAAACATTGTATAGAACACAGTTACCCTCTTAAATTTGTAAAAAGTTATATAACAGTTAAATAAAAAAAAGTTTTTTCAGTTATACAGTTTATAGATAGATGGCGCCTCTAGCTAAGTAATTTTGTAATAATATATTTTATTAAAAATTAATCGTTTATGTCTGGATGGTATTTTTATTTTCTATAAATTTTAAAATAAAATATAGAAATTTTAAAAGTATATATATATATATATATAGTAATATTGCTACTTTATTAATACATAATAATTATATGCGTTACTGTTATTGTCCATAAGAAGCGAATATGTATTCACGTGGTAAGTCTATTAATTTGGCTTTGATTTTAAATATTTTAGTAATTATTAAAGGCTATAACATTATAGTATTACATTAATAGATTATGATTTTATCTATAATATAGTTAAACTTCTCTAGAAATTTATTGCTTTCCCTATGGCCCAGAATACTGGCAAATTCAGGTGAAGGTTGGCTGGCCAGAAAACTTTGTTTAAACCTGCATTCCTAGTTCCTAAGGCTGGGAGTTTGCTATTAGTATTTCTGTGGCTAAATCTTTTCTATTATGACGATAGTTATCTTAGGTATATATAACTATTTTTAGTATATTTTTGAAATATATATATATATATATATATATATATATTATTTTATGAGGAACAATTTAAATGTAACTGATATCGTAAGAGCTTATAATTATTTCAAAAATTAGGATTAATTTTACACATTTACTACTTAACACAAACATAAAGGACTGTTTATAAGGATTTCATAGAAACTGAACAAAAAATTGAGAATTTGATACTTTGTGCCTCTTCTTTTCCTCTATTGGTTTTGCTAATTGATTAGAGAGATTGAATATGTAGTTTAATTAGTTTGTAAATACGTTTTCTTGTTATAGCTATTATCCTAAGTTAATACGAAAATTTAAGTATATTAGAAATGTAAAAATGAAATCAAATCCAAAATTTTAAATATATTGCACGGAATATAATCCATATAGTGTGATTTAGGCTATATATTTTTTTTTACACGAAAGTGTGGCACAGTTCACTGAAAAAGGAGAGAAAAAATGCAGATTCCGCGTATTCAACTCTTGTATTTTTCCAAGTAAAATTTCAAATTTTTTTTCCTGACATATTGCGTGAATACCAGGAAAATCATTCTTTGTTTCGGAGAAATAGTATTATGAGGAAAGAAGTATTTCCCGGAATGACATAAACGATTGTTTTTTCAAAAAGATTAAAATCCCGCATACTACATGAAATTGTAAAAAAAGGAGTATGTGTTGTCTAAGAGAATATACTCTCTATCCATTCGTTTAGCTGCCTTTTCTTTTCCTTAATGAAATTTGAACTCGATGTGAAATTGAAAAACTTAATAATTGTATTCAGATTAAACATAATTTTGCCTGCAAATTTATTAATTGTGCACTTATAACATATTGCAATTTTTAAAAAATTTTATTTGTCGAACATATAGCCACATGCACCATAACTTTTGATAAAAAAAAAAGTATAATATATTTTATAATGTATTAAAGTAATTCTTAATATTTGATTTATTTATTCATAATCAAATATATTTAAACGTTTACATCTCAGTTACCAACTTATTTAATTCTCTTTCATCTTCAAGGCACATTAAAAATAGTTACCGAGACTGCAGTATATTAAAAATTTGCTGAACTTATCAAAAATTTCTTAAAATATTTCATATGGAAAACAATTTAATTTTTATCCTTTTAAAGAATCACCAGAACTTAGCAAAATGCTACTCCAATTTCAAATATCTGCCTCGATTATTATTTTATTGCAACGAATTAATTCTGATTTAATGGCTTATTTTTGATGGCACAAAAATATTTTCCGCGAAGGGTCTTTTATTACAATTGTAAAATTGCCATTATATTAGTTAATACAAATTAATTATTCATTTTTGAAAAAGCATGATCATAAATTAAAACCCAATCTTTCTTATATAAAAGAGGATTTATTGGGATCCCATAGAATGTTGAGCAATGTTTCGAACTTTTAATAATTTTGTCAAAGTTAGTACAGTCATTTTAGTTAGAGATCTCGTAACTTCAAAATTTTTATCGATAGTTTCCAAATTTATCCTCGAAATCCAGAAAAAAAAATAATTCAGGATCTCTCTAATCTCTGTGTGCTCTAAATATAAATATAAAAATAAATGTTTCGATGTATGGGCTTTCGTTTGTAGTAAAATGTAGAAAGAAAATGGTAAAAAAGTCTAAAATTATGAATTATATTTATTTTTTATAAATAATACAATTCGTTAGAAATGTGTAAAGAACATCAGTAAAAATACTTTGTACTCCTGCTTGCTGTTCAGATATTTTAGTAATCAGGAGTTCAATACTTTATTGGCACTGGCGGATTTTCCGTCATAATCTGAGAAATATTTTCATTTACTTATATCATTTAATCTCCAATTTCCAAATATTATCCTCTCAGGGTTTATATTTTTACATTTTTCAAAGAGAAATGTAAAAATTTTAATTAATCTTGGAACTAAATTCTATGTAATTAGCCCTTGTTTGGGCCTTCGCAATAGAGAGAGAGTGATTGCATCCCATCTACATGATCTTACAAAATACACCAGTGGAAAGCGCAAAATCCATTATAATATATTGGCCTTACTATTATAACGATGGGAGGACTAATTATTGCTTCAGTTTTGTGCTAATGCACATAATCCAGGGATTATGACATATGTAAATCGGATAAAAAAAGATGGTATTAAAGATGAGTACCTTGTCAACCTAAATAATATTTTAATATAAAAGTATTAAACATGTTAATGCTTAAATCATATATTACCGAGATACTACTGAAAGGGTATTTGGAAAGCACTTTAAATAATAGAGTATACAAGTACATTAAATACACTAATGGGAAAAAGTCCCAACACTAAGAAGGAGTTACGTTGGATAAACGGAACTTCGTGTGTTTGGTGAATCCATAAGTTGACGAAATTTCAAAAAAATTACAATTCAAATTTTACACAAGGAACGTAAATGCCCCGCTAGTAGCGCTATATTATGAGCATGCAAATTAAGTTTGATTTTAATACGGGCTGTAAATCTCGTGAGTGTTATTTATCATTAATGCTTTACATAGTGAGTGAGTTGATGTTAGTCAAGAATACCCTTAAGAAAACGAAGAAGCCATTAGTAATAGTTCATTGAGCTTGAACGAGGTCGTGTAATAGTCTAAAAAGTGGATTTACAGGACATTACAGGAAGACTTGACAGGAATATACCGAACATGCATGTTTGTTGGCAGCAGTTGTAAAGGGAAAATACTGGATTCCTGTTACAAAATGACACTACTGAAAAAAACCAAAACGTTCAGCAAATAACTATGGCACTTCGTACTACGTCTGCAGCAGAAATACGAGCTGCATTTGGTAACATAGTAGCATAGCAATCTCATACAAACAGGTTACTTCAAGGATAGCTCCGTGCCAAATGCCCTGCATCGTGAGTTTCTCACTGACTTTAAAATTTTCCTATAAAGTCAATGGTATCAAGCTAGGTGTCGAAGGAAGACAGAGTGAAGATCAGTTGTGTTTGAACAACTGAGATATGTTGTGAAAGCTGGTTCATCATGGGGGCAGTAATGCCCGGATGGTAAATAGAAGGTGGTCAGGTGTGCGCCTGCAATCAACCTATCCACGGCCTAGATGCATTGGATCTACATCTAGAGTTATGGTCTGAAAAGCAATTTCCTATGACATCAGGAGCACTCTCCTGTTTACTTCCAGCACCCGGACTGCAAACTTTTATGTCAGCCATGTGATTCAACTTGTTGTGCTGCTATTTGTCAGCAGCATTAAATTGGTTGTTTTACAACAGGATAACGTGAATCCTCATACTGTTGTTGTAACCCACATGTTCTGTAGAATGTTGGTGTGTAGAGTTCATCTTCTAGATCATCGGTTCATTCTCCAATTGAGCACGAATGGAACATAATTGGACGACAGATCTAACGTAATTCACAATCAGCATTAACCATCTTTGTATTGTCTAACCAAGTGCAACATGCATGGAACTCCATTTCCCAAACTGATATCCAACAACGGTACAACAAAATGCTTGTACATTTTGATGACTGCTTTCATAGTTCTACAGGTTACACTGGTTAATAATGTACCATCATTTCTGATTGAAATGGTTTTTTCTAGCGCATGCTTTATTCCGTGATCATGAAACTTCAATTGGTTAAACATGGTACGTAGACAAATTGACAAAAACTTCATTGCTCAACAATAACTTTTTCTTAAATTTGAAATTTTCCCCCATCAGTATCGTAATAGTCATTTGGTGTATTATTTACATATATATTTTTCTTAAATTAAAATAATTAAATCAATTTGTCAATACTACTTATTTAATGCTCTTTAGAATAAATGCTTCTAAATTTTCTTAATACAATTATTAAATAATTGACAAATCGTAAAAAATATATTTCAATGTACAAAAAGAAACCAGCATGTTTTCAATTATTTGACTGCATATTTAAAAGTTTAGCAGTTTTCTAATCTAATCATGTATATTTCGTTCAATGATTCCATTAAACTTCATAGTTTTAATTAGGTGAAAAAAAAGGTCGGGGACGAGTCAATTACATATTTCTTATTTTTAAATAATTGGAAAGTGATTTTAAATATAGGATTTTCGAAATATGTGAAAAATTGGAATTAGTAAACTGAATTTTTTTTAGAATAAATAAAGGTTACTCTAATGGGTTTTAAAACTTAGGGAAATAAAATATTTCTTCTCTCTTTTGCCATCGTTTGGATTATCACCGAATAATACTACTTTCACAAAACTTTTATTTTAATAAATTCCCGTTAAATTCTCCATGCTATTTCCGAAAAAAAGCAAATTAATTGAATAAAAATAAAATTAGTTTGATCAAAAAGGAAATATTTATAAATAATTAACCAAAAGTCATTACACACTTCGAAAAAATGTTCTAAAGTATTCAAAAGCAATATTTCTCATTTTTCTGGTACAAATGCAAAAAAAAGAAAGAAAGAAAGGAAAAAAAATATGCATAAAAATAAACTTAGTGTGCATCCCGAAATATAGTTAATGCAAAATTACTCATCGGAATAATTTGTTGTTTCTAATGACATTTGTTCGAAGGTGTTAGATCACAAAGGGCGCGAATTTCATTGTGGTTAGTAGAAAGGTAACGTCTATCGTTATCAGCAGATTTGAGCACATGCAGATGAAATTACATTGCACTCCAACTTTGTGGCAGAACAGTCTGTGATCAGGATTACCTCGAATCTCTTTTACGCTAACAGCTATTGTTCGGTGGATCGACAGGGCTCAAGGAACATTCAGGGTGTTACCATGCCATATAAGCACTATACATTTACTAACATCTGCACCTTCTCTAGAATTTGAACCCAGGCCCTATGGCACAGCAGTCTGCGTCACTAACCACTGTATATTATGAGTGGCTTAAAAAACTTAAAAGTTTAACAGTCTGAGTCAAAAACTAGTGGTATAGCCAGTTTGAGCCTAATTTGCATTGGAAGTTTATTAGGCAAGAACTGATTTTCGAACAAGCAAGACAGTATTTTTCCTACCATAGATTAAATTCCAACTTTGCTTAGTCTGATGCAGTTTTCTCAAATAATGTTATAACTGTTAAATGTTATAAATTAAATGAAACTCTTCTCAGGCTGAACATCCAGTTTTGAAGCATATCTTTCAAATGTAATGAATGGTCTTTAACTATATATCTTGCTCCAACCCCTTAGAAAGCTAAATAATATATAAAATTTGAGTTTTTCTATTTATCAAGTTCTTCTGATTATACTGTGGTTTTAAATATTAACCCCTATAGTTATTTTAAATTGCGTCAACATAAGACAAAAATGATAGCTAAAGGTAAAGAGTTTAGAAGACAAAGAGTAAAATAGTTCAAGATAAATTTAACACTAATATAGAAAAGAAGTAAACATTCTATTTACGATATGTCTATGTCACACTAATAAAAAGGGGAAATTTAGATATTAAGGTAAGATATATTTTTAAAAAATGAAACATAAATATAATTATTACTCTTTAGTATTTAAAAATTACTTAAATTTAGACGTTTTGACTTGAATTTACCATCTCTTTTGTGTCATGTCTTCAAACTTAGTTGAAAACTCTCTATAAATATTTAAAAAAATTTATTTATGAAAATAAGTAATTAGATATTTCTAGTTGTGCTTTTTAAAGAAAATTATAAGATTTTAAATGTCAGGTTGGAGATTAAAAATGATTTTTATTGTTTTTTTTTTTACTCTCTGAATACTTCTGGGGTATAAAATTATTTTAAGTTATTAATATTTAATAATTTGAAATTTTGAACTTAAATTTGTAAATATTATAAAAAATTTTGATAAATTTCACATAATATACCACATGTGAAAACTTTTTTATGCGCTTCAAAAGATTGGTGAGTTCATTCAGATTATTTACACTTAAATTGAATTGAACAGGCTTTTCTGAGCCATGATTCCACAAACAACTTGTATTCAAACAACGTAAGAAATGCGACAGAGAAAAACTCTACTACTCAGGAATTTCAAGGGAAAAAATCCCGATTTTTGTATTTTGGTACGTTGAACTTTTCAAAGTAATCGACAATACGCTTTGCTAACTTTCTTTCTTTCTTTCTTTTTTTTTTGCACCGTTTTACAACTCTTTATTTTTTGAATTTTTTCTAAGGGTATTTTTAAAGATCCACAAATTAAATATTTTTAGCTTTTCTTTAGCATCAAAGAGTTACTTTTTAAGCTTAAAAAAATCTTTAAATTGACATTAAATCTGAATTCTGATTGTCAAAGACTACATAAAAATGCATTTCCTACTTTTTTTAAACTTCTTTCTTTTTCAAAACGTCAAATAGAATGTTTTAAAACTTAGAATTTGCATATTTAAGTTTTGAGTACTTTGAATTAAGAATTTGTTCTGGGATCAAGAGTAGCAATACATACACTGACGTTCATTAAAAAGGTGTTTGATTTTTGGACATATGGTTACATAATCTTCGATACAAATGACTTCCATTAAAAAGTTATTCAAACTATTTTCCTTAGAAGGAAACTGTAAAAAAATAATAAGAAAGCCATTTACTTTAGTATTGATACAATTTTCTCTCTTTCTGTTTCTCATCAAATGGTATTCAGAATAAATGTCTTGAGGTTATCGTTTTTCTAAATTGGGTGTATTAACCTTTCATGGGCTATTTATTCCTATTTTGAATTTCTTGCAGGTTTTAAGGAATTAAACAATAACTTTTAAGGAAATATATTTTATTTTGCTGAATTTTATGTCTATATTTAAATTTTAGGAGTGGGAAGAATACTTCTCTAGGAAGCATTCACTGTGACAAGGAAAACTAAATTTAATAGCGATTATTTGCCAAGAAAAGAGGAGAAGAATGTTGCAATGCACAAGAGAACATCACATTCTGCACATATGTAGTGGATCCTCTTTTCTTGTCCCTTTTTCTGTGATATTGCTTACATCGCTTATAGTTGGAGACCACACACATGATTGACACATGATTTTCTTCACTGGCTTAGCGCACATCAACCAAAACTACACGCTTCTTCCCTATTAGGACGTCCTTTCCTTTTTCTTTAGGAATATCAGTCTATTAGCTGACGAGCTAATGCTGTACGGAATGTTAGCTGATCTAAACTTCTGTTTCTTTTGTTCACTTGCCACAGTATGAAACCCTTTATGATGCCAAAAAGAATTTAAAATATATGATGCCACCATTTTACAGAACTTCTTATTTGGTATCTTTCTTTTCTTTGATGAAAGCGACCAACACCTCCCATGATATCGTTATTAACACACTTACAAGGGGAGGGCACGACAAAGGAAATTCATTTTGAGCGAAGACTTGATATAATAGTAGTACTCCATTAGGATGTTCAACCCTCAATGTATTAGCACCAAATAGCCAGTCAATTAAAAGAAAATAGCCTTCGAAATTCATGCTTAGCTTTTATACGATTAAGTTTCAATTATTTCCACCGATACAGTAGCTCCACTGGCAAAGCACCTGTATTCTACATGTATGGATAGGGTTCGAATCGTGCGTTGAACTTTTTTTTTCCAATACATTGAATTATTTTTTAAATTAAATATATCTATTTATTAAATATTAACTGATATTTTATGTAATTATTTTATATTTTACTAAGTAAAATAATTACTGTAATTATATAAATATTTATATTGTATTTTATATAAATATACTTTTATATTAATAAATATTATTTATAATGAGATGTATAATAAATATTAAATCGTATTTTACGTAAATTTAGTCACAAATAGTTTACAATGCGAAATACAACATATTATAAATAAAATATTATATTTATAACATAATCTATAAAATGTATTATTTTTATTACATTAATTATAAAATAATTAATTTAATAATAAAATAGTAATATATTTTATAGAGTATGTTTAAAATATATTTGTATTAAATTAATTACAAAATAAGTAATTTAATAATAATATATTTTATAGAGTATGTTATATTATAAAGAATATTTTATTTATCATCTGTCGTATTTCACATTGTAAAACTATTTGTAACCAAATTTATATAAAATACCAGTTTTTTTTTAATATTTTATTATAAATATTATTTGTTACTATATAAAAATATAGTATAAATATTTATATAATTACAATACTTTATGAAATACAAAATAATTACAAAAAATATCATTTATTATTTAATAAATAAATTTATATATTTTAAAAAATAATTAATTGAATTAGGGAAAAAAAAAAAAGAGTTCAAAACTCAATTGGAACCCTATCCATACACGTAGAAAGCAGTTACTTTGCCAGTTGAGCTCCTGTTTCGGTGGAAATAACTGAAACTTAATTGTATAAAAGCTAAGCATGAATTTCAAAGGCTATTTTATTTGAATTGACTGACCGTTCGGGGATAATACATTGAGGGTTGAACATCCTAATGGAGTACTACTATTATACCAAGTCTCTTCCCAAAATGAATTTTCTAAGACGTTACCTTCCCTTGTTAGTATAAAAATGCAATATCTGTAACATGTTATCGAAATAATTGCTTTTTGATTTGTATTATATATACACTGGTGTTCAAAAGTTAATCATAAATCATAAAATGCGAAAAACGCGGAGTAAATATTCGTAAAATTATTCCAAATTTCTTGCGGATATTAATTGGATGAAGAAGAAACATTGAGTTAATGCAAAACTTTTCAGTCGACTACGTCCTGCGCGAAACACCGGTGCATGTCGGAACAAGGAGAAACTGATTCATGCAGCATAGGCAGTTCAGACAAGTTTCGTGCAACTGCTGTGTGAAGGAACGTTGTTAACCATCAAACAAGGTGATTGATGGCACAAAGACGCCAATTAGACATGTTTACGAAAGGAAGAATCCTTGGAATGCTGGAATCCTCACGATCACAAACCGAAGTGTCTCGAATTCTGAATGTGGACCAGTCTGGGATCTCAAGACTGTGGCAGAGGTTTTAAAGAAAGGGAGATGTTACCCGACAACCAGTATCAGGTTGACCAAGAGTCACAACCCCTCGCCAAGACCGATATCTGGTAATAAGTGCGTGACGTCAGAGGGGCAGTACGGCCAGAGCACTGGGTTCGGCGCTCACAGTCGCCACAGGAATACAAATTTCGAGATAAACTGTTTACATGAGACTCAATCATGCTGGCTTGTATGCCAGAAGACCAGCAGTTTGCTTTATCCTCGCGTCTGCGCATAAACGCGCTCGTTTGAACTGGAGTTTAAACATCAACATTGGTGTGTGGGAGAGTGGGCCAATGTGATGTTCAGTGACGAGTCCCGGTTTAGTTTGAGTAGTGATTCTCGGCGAGTAACTATATGGAGAGAACGTGGAACACGTTTTGAACCGAGAAACATAACGGAAAAGCATCATTTTCCATCAAGGGGAGTAATGGTATGGGCAAGCATCATGATGGACGGCCGCACAGAAAATACATCATTTTCCATCAAGGGTAGTAATGGTATGGGCAGGCATCATGATGGACGGCCGCACAGACCTCCATTTCTTTGACACGGGGTCTGTGACTGCTCAAAGATACAGAGACGAAGTTCTTGAGCCTTATGTTCGCTTGTTTCGAGGTGCTGTCGGTCCTGACTTCATATTCATGTATGATAATGCACCATGTCTCAGAGCGCTGCTGATTGATGACTTCCTTGAAACGGAAAACATCCAGCGCTTGTCGTGACCTGCGAACTCCCCTTATTTAAATCCTATCGAGCATGTATGGGATATGCTCGGGAGACAAATAGCAGCCCTTTCGCACCCACCAAGCTCCGTTACAGAACTGAAGAGAGCTCTCCAAGAATCTTGGAACCGTTTGAGCCCACAACTCATTCATCATCCCATAGCATGTATGGTAAATCGCTGTGCAGCGGGCCTGGCTGTCACAGGTGACCACACGCCTTATTAAACTGCAACATCAGTATTTTATTTAATGTTTTCTTTCAAACTGCTACTTTGGATAATAAAATTATTTATTATCATGCTTTTGATTTGCTTCCTTATTTTATAATCATTTTACACTTGCATATCACGTTTCCCGCCATTCTGATTTACAGTTCCTTCTTTATTCACATAATTTTCAATTATGCTTAACTTTTGGACACCAGTGTATATATATATATATATATATATATATATCCGAAGTACCATGAAATAAAATAAGTGTTCTGTATAAAATATAGACATTCGATTAGTACGGGGAGGGACAAATGCATTATTTTTTTTTTATTTCAAATTGTCAAATTGATGTATTTTGTAAAACCCCAAATGTGTCTTAAAAAATAAAATAACTTTTATAGTCAGTTTTCTTTTTTTTTATAAGTTCAGGTTCAGAGTCATAGATAAATTCAATTTTTTATTTCGTTCTTTCTTTTTATCTTTTATGTAGACTCAAACGATGAAGCAAGAAAAAAAATAAGTAGAAGGAGGCTTGCGATACTCTTCCTCATCAGATCATATGTTTCTTCTCTTTTTCTGTCTGTCTCGTCATCTTTTCCCCAACCAAATCCAATTTCTTCCGTCGACTTTTGGTCAGAGCTCACTTTGATGGTCAGATTAACGCGGTCATGGGAGTTTAGGATGGAGTGAGACATCAAATGGTGTCTGGGGTTACTCATGATGCACCTTTTTCTCAGGTCCGTTATATACATACATTTTTAAAAGTAAAGATGCCAATATGGGACCTGAAAAAGAAAGAGTGCGTTGCAAAATATGAACTTATTTAACCTATTTATCAAATGCAATTGCATTTTCTGTATACATAACGTTTAACAGAGGCTTCTTTGAGTTTAAACTACATGGTTTTTAAATGCATGTAAATAACCACGTGCTTACACTTTTTTCATTAACTCCAACTTTTTCTTTTATTTCCTACAATAGGTATAACGGGTTTTTAAACTATTTAAAATCATGTTATTTCAATTTTGATTCATTAATGTAAATTCGTTTCCGAGAAATTCATTTTCATTTATAGTTTCTGAGATTTCATTTTAGAGTCGCGGATAACAGTTCTTCGGTAAATTAAGTACAACTAAAAGAACCACTTGTAAAGTATGTTCAGTAAATTTTATGAGAGAAATATATAAAATTCTATATTTCAAGGGGGGGAGATTAATATATACAACTGGATTCTTATTTTTAATCTTTTTTGGAATGCCTTCCCTTATAAAATGAAATTATTCATCAATCGATAAAGAAATATTATATATATATATATATATATTAAGTTTCATTAAATCATACCATCCAGAAAAAGGGACAAATCTGTTTATACACGATTGTAAAATTACAGAATATATAGATATTTTTAATAGGTATTCAAAGAAACATATTTTATGTTAGACAAAATTATAGATTAGAACTTGTTCTACGTTATGCTTACACCTCTCAATCTTACTGGAAAATTTATTTTTAAAATAAAGAATTCACAATTCAACAATGGGGACTTAATCTGACAAAATTTAAAAATCATCTAAAAACAAATTATCAGTCTCGAAAAATATCACTTACGTTACTGAATTCAGAGGAATTTTATTTTTATGTATATTGATGTGGAATGTGTGTATTTTATTCTGTATTTCAAATATAGAGTATAGAGTTCTTAAAGCAATTTATGATTAATTCATTTAAAACAGATTAAAATACTCATTTATTTTTTCTGGTATCTCACTTTTATCATTGTTGTCGGGTTTGAAGCTCTTATTCAATTATTTAATAATCTTTGAAAAGGTAATAACTTAAGTGCAAATCATTGTTATAATAAATTAAAATTCATATATACTTAAAATTTTTAAATAACAGTTCCGCATAAATGTTAAATAGCAAATATTGCTTTTATTTGCAGAATTTCGCTTTTTTGAAAGAAAAAAATTAATAAAATCTTTGATTTTTTTCTAAACTATAGTAAAATAAATTCTGAGGTTGAAATTCATTAAAATTGGAAAACCTGAACTATATTAATTAACTCCCAGATTATATAGTATTTGTGTTCGGTTACTCTTACAATATTCCTCAACAAAAAATACTTTAATAGCATTTAAAACAGTTTGATCTCGTAATAATAAGCCTCGAAATATCCTAAATCTCCGTGTATTCTAAAATACAATGTACAAAAACCTTCTAAGATACACATATATGAAAACCCTTTTTGAAAAATACTTGAAGTTATAATAAAGGTATCCTGCCTATAGGTTCTACATGTTTTTATTTGGAGATATATTGAAAACTTATGTTTAGTGCTTTTTGTTATAAAATATTTTTATCAATGGGGCTGCATTTGAGCAACTTAGCCTTTGCAGATACGGCAAGACCTCAAACGTGAAAGCCATTTCATGGTGGTACCATCTAGTGGCAACCTGCTACCAAATTTGAATGATTGAATCAATATTTTTAATGCACGCTCTCGTCAGATACTAAATATTGTCGTGATAAAATTTTGATGAGAGTACCACAGCCAAATTAATACTCGAATGAATTTTTACACATGCCGTATAATCATATGACATGCGTGTCAACGATTTTCACATCCAAAAAATCTATCGACTCCAGCCGGGGACGAATCCTCAAGTTTTGACTTTCGAAGCAAGCACGCTACATCTAATCAACCGGAACCAACTGTTATAAAATAAAACATTCTTAACCTAGTAAGCCTTTTTTAACCAAGATTATATATTTAAACTATTTTCCATAAAAATACTATGTTTGAAATTATTTTTTGAATAAAATGGAAACAAGTTTTTAAACTCATATACAAAGAAAGAATGAGAAATACACCACATATTTAATGTGTGTGTGTTTATTGAGAGATAAACCATTGACCAATTTCGTTAAATCGAAATATGTCGCCAAATGTCCCAATATACAGCCAATAGTGTAAACCATTCCTGCCTATGTTTGAGCGTAATAATAAGATTTATAATAAGATAACATCAATATAATAATAAGATAACAGCATTTGGCGGCACTTATTGAATTAGCGTTTTATTTCGATTTGAGGAAATTGAACAATGGCATAATATTTATGTACCTATTTCTTTTATAAATTTTGATATTGGTGGGGCACGTTTGTAGTTCATGTCAAAGTTTCCGAAGGAATCTATAATATCTTAAACGGAAAAGATTCAGTTTCTCTATAAAACTTTACATAGTTGACTGCATGTGTGCACTAATTTTTATACATTTATAATTCCTACAGAGAATTTGTTTAGTTAAATAAGAAATATTCTCTAATAATTCGTTTTCTTTGCAGAGCAGTTTTCACTCGATATAAATTAAGATGGCGGAAGAATACCGCATCCGACTTGTAACTTTGGGTGGTGGAGGCGTTGGCAAAAGCTCCATCGTGAAAAGATTCCTTTTTAACAGTTTTTGTGACAAACACCGACCAACCGTTGAAGACCTCTACTGTCGAGAATTTGACCTCGAGACCATGACGCTCAAGGTGGACATCCTGGACACCGCTGGGGATTTTCAGTTTCCAGCTATGAGGAGACTCTCCATTGCCACTGCTCACGCTTTCCTTCTGGTTTACAGCGTGGACAGTGCTGAATCATTCCGCATCATTAAAGACTGTTTTCAGGCAAGAACAATTTAACTTATTATTTATGTAATTATTTGGCATTGATTAACTTATTATGTAATTATTTGTAAATTCTTGAATAGAACATCTTGTTACCCTTTTTTAAATCGAAATAATTTACTATCGGGTATATAAGTATATAATAAGATATGATATATATATATTGTTCAGATAATTTTATGAGATATTTGTGTTGTCAATGGGTTTTTGTTAAGAACTCATGGTAGGGGTTGTTTTTTCAGTATTATTTCAAGGTTCGAGTTCTTACGCTATTTGTGGCCATGGTAGCCTAGTGGCTATGGCCACGAGATCATGGTCGGTGCTTCGTGAGTTCGAGTCTAGTTACACTGAAGACCCACCGTGTAAAGGGGATCATGCACATTAAATCAGTTGAGGCTCAATGTCCCCCAGTTGGTATGGTATGTTAATATATATAAAGAGTTGTACTATCACATGTGTCACTTTCAACACTTGACACATGTTCTAAATTATGAGCTCTTAAGTTGCTTTATAATGCAATATAAATAAAAATTCTCAATATTTGATAATTTTATGGGATCACTGTAATAGAATGGTCTTTGTCACGAATTTAAACTGATGGTTGCTGTTTCTGTCGATTTCGTTAAGGTTCTAGTGCTTTATATCCATGCGTGTAGAAATGCTGATGCATGTTTAATGTATCTCAGATCAAAGCTTTTACTTTTCTGTTGTGTGGAAGTATGAGAATAGGAGGGACTGCGTTATCCAAATAGTCATGGTAACGAACTCAAGGACATTCTTATCGAGTCACGGGTTTGATACCTAGTGCTACTGAGGACCCTCCATGTAGGGTGGAGGCTGTTGCACGTTAAATCTGTCATGGCTCAAACATCTCAAGTTGATGAACTGGGAAATTTAGAAGAGTAGAGTGCCAATTCAAGCATCATCCTCGCCATTTGACTATGATTTAAAATTGCAAAGCCTGTCACCGATATCCATCATGTTGTTTCAGAGCGTGATGTAAATTAAAATCAAATTTTAAAAATTTGCTGCTTGTTGAAGTGTTTTCTTCGTCACTTGATCGAGTTAAAAATTACAAGATTCGTTCAGAGTAACCCAAGAGTGTGTAACATTCTGAGTTTGATTTTAATTAAACAATTCATGCGATAGATGTACTGATTTAAGTATCTATCTTTTCAAATCTTAAATCGTAAGGAAATATAAAAAAAGAAACAAAAACAAAAAAAAAACATTATAAAATCTTTTCACAGTCGTTATAGCTCTTACAAACAAAATTTGAAAATTTAAAGCATCAATCAGAAGTATTACAATTTTGAAATAAAAATTCCAGGAAATATTTAGTATTATACTCTTGAAAGTTTAATAACTGTTATTCTGATTGGGGAGCCTTCAGACTTCCGGTATATATTTTATTAATTTGTATTTATAATTCTAAGCATTTCAAAAGCTATTACACATTCGTTTCAATTGATCAGAAGCTCTTACGAGGTTTCATAACTTCCTAGACATTTCTGAACTTTAAATAGAATTCCTAATCTAATGGGGTTTATTTTAGTGGAGCTCTGTAGGTAATGATAAATACATATTTTTCTTCAATATAAATCAATCGTTGTAAATAGGAGATGTATTCATTAGCAAGAATAAGTTAATAAGGTAAATTCCTGTTACAATCAATTTGTTACAGATCCATAAAAAATTTAGTACCCTAATAAATATTTTTAAAAAACTTTGTTTTCTATAAAAATAATTCATTTAGAACCTTTTAACTAGACTACGTATAGATAAAGCATAATATCCTGCAAAGTTTTTAAAATGCTTTTTTTCACTTTATATTTAGGAAAAACATCATACATCCCAACTGATATTAAATGGGTCTGATAAGATCTAGTTTTAATGAATAAAAATTTATCATGCATACATACTCACAATTTCTAAAAATATATTTAAAATATTTATTTTTATTTTGCACTACTCAAAGAAATCAAATTAATCTTTAATAAAATTAAATTAAAATATATACCTGAATAAAAATAAATTAGATTTATAATAAACAATAAAAATAAAAATGATTTACCAAGGAAATATCAGTTTTGTATAAATAAATATCTTACGGCTAATTATCGCATTGCAAACTATCAGGAAATAATATATGTAATGTTAATAAAACTCCTTTATTAAAAATGCAATAATAATTTCACTTGTAAAGGCTTAAAAATATGACTGGTAATTTATTTTTAAAATAAAATATTTAAGATAATCTACTAATATTTCTATTGATTAGAGTTATATAAAAAATGCAATAACCCTAGGTTTAGATAATTAATTTTGGGAAATACCATGAGGTTATATAGGAAAACTCGTAAAAATTAAATATTTACAGCGAAATCAATATCTCCAAACCTTTTCCAATCAACCCGCAGATTGCAAAATAAACTTCGAATATATTAAATTTTGCTTTCATGATTATGCTGGTAGCTATGAATAATATAATATTAAACAAAGCAAATACCCCCGACACAGAAAACCACTGACATCAAACCTGATTAAATAGATTAATTCAAATAAAATATATATACTTTCTAAGAATTACCTTACTGGTTTGGCATTTTACAATATGTAAACTAATATTTTTAAAGTTTTAATGGAAAACTTCAGCTAAATATGTTAAAATGTAAAGGAAAAAATAATATAAATCCAATACGATAAATATTTAAACGCAAATTTAAATATTTACCTTATAACTCTATCATATTTATAATCTAAAAAAATATCCAATTAAATTTGCCTTTCATTAATGATATAGAACATTAATATTACCTTAAAAATAAGTGCCAACTACATAACAAGTAGATCATTAATTTTTTTTCTCACAAAAGAAAAATTGGAATCTCATAAGGCTTGTACAAAAAAAATCGCACTAAATAAATATGTTTTTTTTTTCAGAATAATAATTTACTCTGAAAAACTAATTCTCTATACACACAAATTAGAAATCCAACAGAATTAATTGGAACACCATTTAAAATATGTTTAATCATTTAGATAAAAATATCATAAACTTAATAAATTATTAAACACTGCACAAACACCAAGAAAAAGTAAAGAAACGTTGAAAACATCAAATAAGAGTAGCTAGAAGTTAGAGGAACTTGTGGCATACAGAGACAGACTACAATGAACAATAAATGATATTTTTTTAAACTGATACTCGTTACACATAAAAAACTGTGTAGTTGTTGAACTACCACGAATAATGGCACTATCTGGTTCTTAGTTAACTAACACATATAGGCTGACAGTAGATGAGAGAATGGATAACGTTCTGGAGGATGGTTTTCCCTTTCTTGCCAATCATTTACCATATATTGATTTCTGAACGTGACAGTATTAAGGTGTGTAAGTAGCATATAAGCTCATGCGGAAAGTAACTAATTGATGCAGAATCAGGAGAAAATTGTGGTCAGGGAATCATATGTACATTTTGCAGAGTTCATTAGCTGATACATGTAGTTAGCAGTTGGGAGTTAATTAGCTGGATACGGACATTAGTACTGCCTTTTTCCAAAGAAAGGGGAACATCATTGTTCAAAGTACATGTAGTACAAAGTACAATGTATATATATGAAGGGATTCACTATCATACACGATGGCGTCGCAGATCAAGATGCTGCATTGTTGCGTCGTGGGGTGCTCCACAAATGCACGGCAGGAATTGACCACTCTTTGTTTCGGTCCCACATTCGTTCACTGTGACTATCACCGGACGAACAAGAGTCTGACTCGTTTGACAATATGAACCGTCATTCCCATCGCTCTTGTCCAGCGCTATTGAAAACATAGAAACCTGTGCCCTAAGGTCAATGACAATTTTATTAACGAAAGCTATAAATGCTTTCCACCAGCAACAAATAGGTCGATAATGGTTCTGGGCTATATGGGAACAACAAACATGCCCATCACTTGCTGCAAAATGATAGTAGAAGTGACTTGCTGGCCCACCACTGTTTGTCAGTGTACACATCAATCAGCGTGTGAGGACATCACCAGTATTCATCAGACTAATCCATTCATCCAATAATTTTGATACTGCTGGTGCACGTGGACACATTTCGGTGGTTATTAACTGAGATTTGACGCAAATTTCTTCCTGAATTTCCACTAAATCACATTTAAATTGCATGGATAAACATGCATTGCTGTTTTTTTTTTATATCTGTTTTAGATAATTTTTTAAAAAAACTTATTGGGACAATTTTAAAACATTTCATTTGATTAAAATGTCAAAGTGCTGCATAATAAGATACACGTTTTTTGCTTATAATTTCATTTTGATTATTTTGTTACTTAAAATTAACTTTGAAAAGGTATAATTCTTAGAAAACGGTACAATGGAACAGAATAGACATTTTTCAATAAAATATTTTGATAATACTTTGTCGCTTTTTGCAGATCGTGGATGTAAGAGAGTTCGGGGGAAAAGCAGTCATGATCTTAAAAATAGCTACTTTTATTCTATCATTTACACTTTATGTAAATATAGAGCCTTATAGCTTAATTCTAGGAGCAATCTGAAATCCTAAAACTTAATCGAACATGAAAAATTATTGAAAATCACTTAGCTTCAATCGTAGTTCCTTGTGACGATTCTCCTCGAACTCCTATAGCTAAACCACAAACCTAAATATTTCTATATTTGAAAATTTGGGCGATATAGTAGTTACAGAACAGTTCAGAATGGTTCCAGTTATGGAGCTGGATATGAAACTGGATATGGAATGTTTCATTTCTAATGATGTATGTTTAGTGTCTCGTTAAAACTCTACTGTAAATTTGGATGAAAATAAAAGCTAAAGCTGTAAAACTCTTTAGGTAACTGTGCATAATATTCCTTCTAATGTACTTCTAAGGTAGTTTCATTAGATATCAAAGCAAGCAAATAGTTTTGGGCAACAAAATATATCAATTTCAAATTCCTCGGAATAGTAGTTATAAAATGACAATACGGTTTGATAAAATGCTTTCTACACGATTTTTTTATGTGTTTTGTAAAGATATTTGCACCTATATTTTCTAATCAAATTTCTTTTGACTAATCTTTTTTACATATATGTATTAGGTTGATACAAAAATCATTGCAAGTTTCTTAACTATCAATTTATAAGCACATATACTTGCTTAAAAATGATTGATCTAAAGAATAATCATTAAACTCCATACATATTTGTCAATAAGAAACAAGTCCTTTTATTTCAGCAACATAGAATTCAGGATTTTTAGAACCAATAAATTTCTCAAAGGCATATTTTACTATTACTTGGTTATTTAATATCTTTTTGCAGTAAGTTGTCAAGAGGCTTCACAAAGGGGTAGTTGATCGGAAACAGCCTGGTAAGTAAGTTGCAAGAAGAAGAGTTTCTTATAATATTTCGTTCATTTCATTTTCTGTGCATTTATTCGTAATAAATGCATTCTGTCATTATCATGTATCAGAATTAGTCCTTTTTCGATTGCCCAATGTGTGGCATAAATGTTGTAATTTTTAAAGCAGTTTGTCGATTTCTAAAAGGGATGTGTTTCCAAATGGGATGGTTTTGCGAAGATTCTAGAAGTTGTAGTGAAGGATACGACTTCCCTACCACCAAACAGTAATCGTAATTCTCTTTTGATTTTGGGGTAAATATTTTGGATTTCATGTCTGTCCAACCACAGCGGGGAATGCTGTCTGTTGTCGTACATAATCCATTCAATGTCGCATGTCATAAAGATATCATGAAATAGATCATTAGTGCTACAAAAAAGCGCTGAGAACACTTCGTTTCAGTGAAGTTTCTAATTTTGATTCAGCTCTTGAAGTGAATTACTCAAGCTTTTTAGATTTTTTCATTTCAAGCAAATGTCTAACAAATGAATGGTTAACCTTTAGTTCTACTACAATATCCTGAGTTTTTTTAAGTGAAAACTTCTTTAGCGGCGTTGGGCACTTTTTGGTAGGGGAAAATCTCATGGGTTCGTGTCACCGACATGCTCTGACTGGCGCACAAGCAGTGTGCTGTTCGCCTTAGATACTTTTTGGATGGGTGAAATCTCGTGCGTTCGCGTCACCGACATGCTTATAGCACTATATCTGTAGCTATACAGCTGACGTATGGTATTGTGTATTTCTTATGAGTGAAATTGAATGGATTTAGCGAAAAGTTTAATGTGTATATACTTGCATTGTTGAAATAGTGTTTTTGTTTGATTATTATTTGAATCATTTAATTGAAGAATCATTGTTTAGTGAGTACTAAATAAATAAATTAATATTTTTAAGGTAAAAAATAAATAACAGAAAATTATTTTAAATACTCGTATTTATTTTGGCGTTTTAAAATTTAATATTATTTAAAATTATTTTAAATCTTCGTATTTATTCTGGAGTTTGAAAATTTTGTATTATTTATTTTCAAATATTTAACCCCTGCAATGCATCAAGCAATCCGGATTAGTATTTCACAGTGGCTTAGACGTTTTCTTACTACCGTGGTAAAACAGACGTCTAATTGTTTAATCATATTTTTATCATGTATTTTGAAATTAAAAATTTTATAAAGTCTAATTATAATTCAAGATTAATGTGTTGAAGTTTAAAATATGGTTATTAATGCAGATAAACATCATAAAAGATCGACAAGTCTTCGAGAGGATCTAACGTTAGAATTGAAAAGGTTACAAAACAATACACTGCAAACTGTCATTAAAACTTTTCTAAAAATCATCTCCAACAATAAAGAATTATTGATATTTTCATTCAATTGTCAAAGTTTGCATGCGCATGGAGCTGACCTAAAAATGATGCTTTCGTAAAAAACTCAAATGTTCTGCTTTTGTCAGAAATTTGTATGAAAAATTAAGAACCACTTGATATTCCAAATTTCAACTTTGTTGTAAGTAAAAAAGACCCTAAGTTCCAGCAGCAGACGTAGCTATTTATCACAATCTCAAGATACGTCACACTTCATTACTTCACATATGGGCATGCATACTAAATTTACTAGAAGCATTGGTGTTAATGTTTCTGATATAGGCGAAATATGCGTTGCTCATTGCGATTCCAAAAATGGACAATATATATTAATGGTTGCCGTTTATATTTCATCTGGAAAATCTATGAGGCAGACACAACAATTTTTATTCGAAAATTTGATGATTTATACAAAAGAAGGCTCTGAAATACTCGAAAAAAGATTTGGCGAAAAACATGATAATGTAACGAAGATTTTAAGTGGAGACTTCAATATTAACTTCGTCCGCGTCACTTGACCATGGTCCAAAATTACGCGGACCGTCGCCAAAAGCCCTCGTGTTGCTAATCAGTGCGACGTTAATATTCTCTCACTCTCACTCTCTCACTCACTCAATATTAACTTTGCAGATGATAAAAATCTACCACTAATTGAATTTCTAAATGAAACACTTAATTTAAATATGTCCGATGATCGAAAACTCAGTACTACAAAATATAAAACGGCGATCGATGCTGTTTTAACACACGCGTACTTAGATAAATTTGAATCAAGCATTTTCCTTTTTTACTTTAGTTACCATAAGCCTATTCTATCTTTTTTAGAACAAAATGAAATAATTGAAAGTACAAAAAGTCTAAGTATTGTTGAAATTAATGATGATAATGTTGCGAACAATTAAAATAATGTTAAAAATCAAGTACATTGAAATTTAAGTAAATACAAATATTATCCATAAATAAAATGATTGTATATTAATTGTTATTTCAATTGAATTGTATTTATATTTTGTCATGACTTTGTACAGCCCGTAATATATTTGAATAATAAAAAACCATATAAATATGCATATAATTGTTGCTCGGAGTGTCAATAGATTTGAAAACTAGATTAATGTTGATAATTTTAATTCTAACATTATGAAATTTCAAATTTTAATACTAAAAGTTCTCAGTTTTCACTTCTATCGGCAGTCTCTATAACTGCCATATATATATATTTAGTTTATCCGCTTCAATAATAGCTCTAAATTGGTTGTCTTCAATAGCAGAAAGACTTCCATGACTCTTCTCATTTTATAGGCTTTTGTCTCGATTGTGAAATTTTTGAAGCCAGTGTTAAGCGCGCTGTTAGTCCCCTAATGATTCCTCAGTAAAATGCTTGGTTGATATTACCTGTAGTTTCTGCTCTTTTACGTCAAATATTGAAATCTTACTGTAAATTCATTCGAATATTCTTTTCTCCATCCTTTTTTTGGAAGTTTATCTTAAAAACTATCCAAGGCTTTCTTAGGAATTTAAAGAAAATATATTTTTTCAAATAAAAGCAGCACTAAAAATACTACATATTTATTGTAAACAAAATAATAAAATGTATAAAGTAACTCAATACATTACAGATAAAATAGAATTCTCGTATTTTGATAGCATCGAATCCCTTAAATGTTTCCCAAAATATAGAAATACTTTTTGAAATATTTATTTATTTTATAGTGGAATATAATGGATTATTTTGTGTTTTATTTTATTTCATTCATCTAATCTGAAAAAAATTTTGATGAAAAAGTCTTGGTATTTGATTAGGAATTTTTTCATGCAAATGATGTTTTTATCTTAAATTATTCAACAATGTATGCGCAAAATGTGCTGGAATAAAAACTTCTGTCTGAAAATTATCTGAATATTAAGTGATTCAAGATTTTTTTCTCATATTTTTTTCATCTTCAATATTTTTGTATTTTATATCTCTTATCTTATTGCAATATTCTTATATTGTATTAAATAGTATTTTAAAATATCAAATAATATAGGCAGAATTTTATGATATAATTGTATTTTATTTAAAATAATTTTAAATGTAAAATAAATATATATATATCATTAATCAAGCAATAAAGAACTTTAAATAGCATTTTACAGTACTAATTACCTAATAGTTTTTTTATCATAAAAGTTATGTAAGCAACAGTATAACTCTTTCGAAGATGAGGGATATTTTTAGGGGGGGGGGGAGTAAATTTCTTACACAATAACTTTAAAAAAATATTAGGTACCACTCATAGCGTAAAAGAGATTTTCTATTATCCGTTGAATGTATAGTATTTAAGAATTAACAATGCTAAAAGTTATACCTTTAAATAATACAAAATAAGAAAAAAACCTAGCCCATATAAAAATAACAAATAGCGCAGGAATCTATAAGAAGTCTGTGTAAGTTTACATCAATAAAAAATAGTAAAATAATATTAACCTAAGACATTGACACAGAGATATAAAAATATTTTCCCTAGCAGAAGTATTACCTTCTGGAATCATTTGTCACTTATATTCTAACAGCAGGATTCTGCTCTGTTCATGGTATCATATAAAAAATATCCACTTGAATGGGTTTTTTTACCAGATATGACTGTTTGAAGTTATCTTCTTTGAATGTTAAAGAATACTAAGAAAGATTGAAATACTTTCAAAGGAACGGAAATACTACAGGTTTAATATTGCTATAAGTGCAGTTAAAATATATTTGTAGTTTTCTTACTTTAATGTAATAAAAATAGATTTTTATATAAGTTTTGTTTTAAAGCATAAGAAAATGTATAAATTGTAAGCTGAATATAAATAAAAATATTTCATACAAAAAAATGGTGGCTTGCAACAAAAAAAGTAATATGTAATGAAATAAATTTTTTATATCCATTTTCGAAAGCAGATTGCGATATTAATGTTGGGAATTTTTTTTTAACTTAAAGATGTTCTTAGTTTAAATCCCTGTTCTTTGAAATTTGATAAAAAAATTCTTAAATCTGAAGAAGTTAAGTTGTTCATCCATGCCCTTAGATAAACACTAAATGATAATATGTACTTCATGCCTATTTACCTATTTCCTGTAATTCAACTTGAAAATCAAAGAAATGCAAAGTATTGTGTTTTCCCATTTAAACCCATGCATTATTTATTATCCAATGTTTTTAACTTCGGGGTAAGGAACAAGCCGATATATTTTTAATAATAAAGTATTTTAAACTTTTGTTTACATGTGGCAATAGCAAGATAGAAAAAAATAGGAGAAGATTAATATATACAGACGACTCTAGATAATTCGAGATTGAAGGGACCAAAGAAAAACTTCGAATTATCAAGATGGCAGGAAAAAACTCCCAAAAAACATGAAGAGAAATTTTTCTAACACATTTAAATTTGAAACTATGTAATAAAGCAACAGTTGTGTACCGATGTATAAAATTATTTTAAAGTATTTTTAAAAAGTACATATTATACAGTATAAATATTATACAGAAGTTAAAAACCCTGAATTAAAATATACATTTATGTATTAAAAACACAACTAGTAAAAGAATATATATTGTACATGATATATTTTTTTTAAAAAAATTGTTATCTTTTTTTGCTTTATATTCAATCAAACTTTATCAATAGATTTTTGTAGAATAAATGAAGCTTGAAAAATGTCCACAGCAACATGGCTTTCAAGAGAAAAGTTTGTTTTTAGTGACACTTAAGCTTCTGTCAGAGTTATCGGAGTCAACTCCGATGGTCATCAAAGAGACTACGTTATAAAGAAGAAAAGCAGAAACAATACAACAAAAAATATGTAATGTCCAACCTCTGTTTGCTGCAGGACTCTGCATGATAGTGAGTTTTTGAATTGTCGGGAGCATTATACGATTATTAATTATATTCATATTGAATTATATAATCTCTACGAACTATCGCGGATTCTATTCCAGCCAGTAACGGATTTTGCTTCAAAATATTGAGTGTACCAAAACGTGTTGTTTTAGTTTGAAATACCAAGAGTTATATATATATATAACTCTTGGTATTATGTGCATGTATCTATATTCAGAAATATTGTTCTTAATTACACACTACGCAATAAATTTCTAGTTTCTAATAAATCAGAAAAAAATAAAAAATTATAAACATTTTACTAAATACTGTTTAATTCAAAACTACCCTATTAATTTTATTAATAGATATTTAAATAATGAAATTCTAAATAGTAAGGATTAAATTTCCATAGTTTTAAAAGGTTTATATTATAGATTTATTATTCTTCCTAGATAGTTTTAAATACCCCCAGTTTCTAGTTTTAGATAAAATTACTTTTTTAGAATATATTATAACTTTTAAACTATATTAAGAGTCTCTAAGATAATGGTAGTATGTTTACATTTCTTATTTTATTATTTCTATTCTTTTCATACTTTTGCTAAGTGCTATTTTTCAGCCTTTGCTTTGTTTTGAAATTGTATTTGGGTCCAGAATCTGGCAATAACTTGGTTATTGTACTCAGATTTAGCGCGGGCTCTGCATTTCAGTATGCAATTTTTGGGTAAGTTACCTCTTCCTTATAATGGATTTAGATCTCCTATCCATTATTTCCAATTGGTATTTGCTCGGTATTATTAACAAAAAAAGGGGGAAGGTTGGCTGGCCAAAAAACATGTTCAACCCCACTTTTATACAGAAGGATTTTTTTGAAAAAATTTTATGTATACTAGCTGTCCTAAGTCAGCAATGTTGATAATACTGAAGCATCCATTCTTTTGTATTTTGCTCTGTTGTTTCAATCTTTCATATCTCCTTCTAAATTCTGTTGTATTGTTATCTGGCAATTGATATTCTTTTGTGTATTGATCATGTGGTTCATCTCTCTCTTGTAGAGAAATTTTGATTATATATATATATATATATATATATATATATATATATATATATATATATATATATATTCTAGGATTCTAGCACATACTTCGAATTATTGAGAGGTTCATATTACCGAAGGTTTGAATTAGAGAGTCGACTGTATATATTATTTTTTGTTGCCGGCTGGGTGGCGTAGTTGGTTAGGTGCTGGACTTGGACGACCAAGTTTGTGGGATTGACTAGAGCCAATGATGCAGAAAAAATCCAGTGAATTTTCATGATGCAGAAAATCGACAGCGTAAATGTCGTATGTTTATGCATCATGTTATAGATCCCTGGAGTGCATGTTTGGCTCGAGTGTTCTTGTCCAAATTAAAATTCCTTGTATAATTTTGCATTGCCAGAGCTCTGATGCCTCCCTCTGTGGAGGAAACTTTACATCAAAATTGCATTGCAGCAATTGTTATCTATCAATATGGTGCCGTTTTAAAAAGAGATACCAGATCCAGGGGAATGTACTAGGTCTGCAATGGTAATTACCATTCCACATCATCATTAGAAAGGAAAAAATAATTATTATTTCTTCTTTTTAGTAATGAAAAAATACCTATTTAATAAATATAAGTAATTTGATAGACATTTTAAGTTTTCCCGAAGATGAATAATCTATCCTCCTGTCTCAAACTGAATCATTAAGTTTTATTTATTTTCCAATAATAAAATTTTATTGTTTTATTATATATAATATTCACCTTTTTCTTTATTAAAAAAAAGTTTGTATCATTTTTCTCTTTGTAAGTAGTAAGAACTATTTATACACCGAAAGATTTTTCACACAAATATACTGTTTAGCAAATTCTACGTATTTGTGAAAAGCTATTTTCATGTTTTTAACTCTTGAAGATTACAATATCCTTATGCTTTTGCGGCGCCTTTATTAACAATTCTAAATTAAAAGAGTGCACATTAGACAAAGCTTCGTAGTGGATTTAGATTAATTATCTTAAGAAAATGAGATTGAGAAAAATTAATACTCTCTCCTGATTTTTCTTGCCAATTCTTCTTAAGAAAAATTCCGAAATTGGGTGATCCTTGATTTCGCAAAGAAATGAATCTGTCTTGAAAGAACAAATCAATGAAATATATTATTAAGACTATTTTCTCACAAAAAGCCTTGTAAGGAATTGAATAAAATAAAAGTTCAGTACAGTTCTTCTTTACTCGGAAACATCAAATTCAAAGAATTGTTCATTGCTAGATTTAAAAGAAGAGACAAGTATTCCTGGGACCACAAACCCCACAAATTCTTTTTATCTGAACAAGCTTAGAGTTCTCTAGAAATCCTACAAAATCAATAAAAGCTATAGAAACCGATAGTAACAGGAAACGATTAATAACAGTTTTAGAAAAGCATGCAACTTTTCCAGAAATCATCGATTCCAGAGTTTTCTGATCTATATAACTTTGAAAATGAATAAAATCAAAGTTGCGCAATGAATCATATGGTTAATATAAATTAAAGAGAATTGTATTATATGGATATAAATTTCTACCTAAATTCAAAATAACAACACATTGACGTAAATATCTTATGAGTTGTGGGTTTGTTGAAAAGTGCTTGACTTTCTATAAAGCATTTTTTAAATACAAATAGAAATCATTTTAATACTTTACGTTTTAATAAAGTTTTTTTCCCTTCGTATACTAGAACTAATTATTATTCTGTTAGTTAGTTTTTCTTTTGAAAAAATATATTTATCTACAGTTGCTCATCAATTATTTAACCTTCAGAACTGCTTGAAATTTTAAATTGCGTTGTTTTCATTTATGACGTACTATTCAACTTATGTATCTCATATCTCGTGAAGTACTGAGGGCTCTCATAGTAAGCTATAAGTAAAAAAATTTCGGATCTGAAAATATTAAAACTTATACAAAAACTTTTGGTATAAATTCATTTTTGTACTTATATATTTTAACAAGTACTGGGCCTGGGTTCGATGCCCGATGCCTCCAAATACTCTCCGAGTACACACGGAGTGCGTGCTCGTTAAATCAGTGGTTCCGAAAGTCTTGAGGGTGGTCGCAGCGGAAACCATGGGGGTATGGGGATGGAGAATATATTTCCGTACCTAAATTGTAAGGATAGGTGGTATTGACATCTACAAGGTATAGAAGTCTAACCTGTCTCAGGCTCTAGCAACTTTAATTCCTTCCCGAAGGGAAGGACACGTCAGCAACAAGTACAATAATATGCAAATTTTAATAATTTTTCCTAAAATAATTTGTACGAATTTTTATCAAAAGTCATAGTAATAATTATCATATAATGCTGCTTTTAGCAAATAATTTGAAACAAAGGATGTATTTAATGAGATTTTTAAAAAATTGCACGGAATGATAAAAAAAATGTTTAAATTGTAATTATATCCAGTTCACATCACAACGAAATATGGTTTACAAAACGATATAGTTTTTTTTATCAAATTAAGTTCCTTTTTAACTAACATAAGCGTGTAAACAATTTTATTTTGTCTTTATTATAATACTTAAAAAAATTTAGCTATCACTGACACATCAAAAGTAATACCAATATATTTTGGTAGAAATTTTTCTTCTATTATTACTACTGTAATCTATTTAATTTATATAATTTGAGATTTAGAAATTAATCCTTATCTAAAAAAGGGAAGTGAACAATGCGTCCTTACTACATAGTAAATGGAATTAATTAATTACAAATTCAGAGGTGTGCATTGGATTTAATCTCTATTTAGTGTAAAATAAGAAAATTAATAGGGCAAGTACTTCAAACACTTCTTTGCGCGGTTTCAGTTTAGCGTAGTTTCTGAAGATTTGTGATCATTTTTTAAACTTCTGCAAGCACTAGTACAAAGGCCAAATCTGGTTGGTTAAGTACGATGGAAAGCAGCTAAGAAATCCAGTTCTTACAGAACCTGAAAACTTTCTTATAATGTTTACTAAATAATATTATCATAAAACATTAGCTACTAATACACTTTCTGTTTCAATATTACAAAAAAAATTCTAAAAAAAATTGAAACAGGTATAAATGGTCAAAATGTAAAATGCATGAAAATCAGGCTAAACAGGCGACGTAAATGCATGAAAATTTGACAATTCAAATAAAATGGTTTGTAATAATTTCTCACATATTTCAAAAACTGTGCCCTAGCAGCATCTTTCATTGAAGAGAATATACACAAGTTGATTCCCCCGTACGAAAAATATCTGAAAGACTGTGGTAACTATGTCCAGAAATAGATTCTAACATATTCTTTCATGTAAAAATAAATTCTGTTTTGTAAATGATTTCTCGTGCGAGTTTATTCAAAATGTTATTTAGCTTCTAGTTACTCGTCGTATTCTACAGTTAAACTGTTTTATTGTTAATCATGCCAACAAATTGATTTATAGTACACTATGTACATAAATCGTATAATACAGGTTTATAGATTTAGGAATACTGAAATCATTCACGTATGTTTTATCAAATAAGAAGCAATAAAGGTGTTTACTACCGATGTTTTTCTTGAGCATTTTAAGAAACCATTCACAAAAGTTACGCCAGATTTTTTAGTTACAAAAAAAGTAAAATACAAATACCAATATCATTTCTTTTTCTTTCTATAGGAGATCCGTGACCAAAAGTCTGACTTTCAGGAAGTCCCTATCGTTGTAGTTGGCAACAAATCTGACATGCCGGACGAGAAAAGAGTTGTTTCTAAGGAGGATGCAGCAGAGTGGCTGTTCTGCGAGCTTCCCCGACTTCGCGCCAAGATCCTAGAATGCTCTGCCAAGGATAACACCAACATCAAGGATATCTTCCGAGCTTTTCTCCAACTGTCCAAGCTTCCCCTTCCAGCCGAGGGGCTTAGGCGTCGATCCAGCGCCCATGCAAGCGGGTCCACAGCCAATGGGGCGTCCAATCGCTTGCAGACCCCGGCCGAAGGGACGTCCGAAGAGGCTGCCAGCAGTCCCCAGCGCAGCTTCAAGCCTCGCAGCCGCAGTCTTATCCGCAGAACAAGCAAGAAGGTGCAAAAGATGAAGGATGCAGCTGCAGCTCATGGTACCACGGCCAATATTGATGATTGCTGCATATCATGACTGTGTTCGGGGACAGAAATTTAATTGGATCGTTTTTGGGCACAAGTAAAAACCAGCGAGGAAGATTGTAGAGCTTTATAATTTTTGGTAATTTCTTTTAATTTGAATGGAATGAATAGAAGATGATTATCAAAGGACAATGTACTTATCAATTTTTGTTGTTGTCTAATAATTATATGTGCATTTTTGTATTTATAAATGTCATAAGTGTCACTCTTGATGAATTTTTGAACTTGCAGTAACTTTCCAGGAAGGAATTTAAAGGTTTGTCCCCATTTTCAATCCACATATTATTATGGCAATATGTTTTTAAATTATTGATATTTAATAATGTAATTGTTTAAATTGCTTTTTACTGAGAATTTAAATGATTCAGATTGAATTATTCAAAGAAGGGATAAAAAAAACTTAATCTTACTGATCTAAAACTGAAAACCCCATATTTTCCATCATTATTTTCTTCTCATACCATGCTGAAAGGTTTTTGTTACTTTCCTATCATTTATTTTATTTTATAATGTTGTGTGTCAGGTATTCTGTCTGAAAAATCAATTTTTGTACGTATTTAAATCTTATTTTGTGCATACATTAAACAAATTTATATTATTACTTTAATTTTGAAAAGTTTGTCTTTGTTTTCCTTTCAAATAATGTAACATATTATTATTTTTCATTGCTTGCTCAAAACTTTTTCTACCTGAGAATTTTACTGCAAAGCTAATACTTTAAATTTTGCATGGATAGCTATAAATTTGCATGAGTAGCCATAAATAAATATATCTTACCTGTTAAGTACAATTATGAAACATTTTGTTGAATACTTTATTGCATGTACTTAAATATGCTACGCTTTAGATATGAAGCATATTCATTCTGTTCCTTCTAGAACTACTTAATAGCTCATATTTGTATATTAATATTCAATATAACTGCTCTATATATGCGTGTGAATGTACATAATGTACCTTATGTAGGCTTATTAAGTTATTCATTTATATGTTTATAATCTCTCCAATGAATATTAAGCTATAAGAAATAATGTGTAAAACTGTTCATGCAACAAAAATGTTTTATGAAATGTAGAAAGAATTTATGGTAATAATTTATTTATATTTCTCCAAATTTTTACATTTATGCTTAAAAACCAATGAATATCTATTTAAATAAATCTTTTTCAGACTCCTTAATTTTCTTGACTAATTTGCTAACATTTAAAAATATATATGAAATACATATATGCTATATAATGTGATAACTCATATGGATATTATCCTGTTTACCTTAGAAAAAACTAACAAATATTGATACTGATTCCGAATTCAATTAATTACCAACTATAGATTTTTATATAAAAATAATGACATCTTAAACCAACTATTGTTTGTACTTCTCAACAAACTCTTTAACTAGTTAAGGAAAAATATTTTAACTCGACCTTAATTGAATACTATTAATCCTAAAGACAAAAACAAAGGGTAACGACGCAATTTTTTTTTTATTTTTAAACGGATTTAAGCAACACATTTTTGTAGTTAAAATGGCAAATAGGAGAAAATAAATTTTAATTTTTATTTGTAATATTTTTTACCTTAATTTAATTTTTTTTAATATAATTCTTAAATTCTAGAAGAATTTAATTTAATTCGGTTTCTAATGATTAGGTTTGACTAAATCATAAGAGTTGTATAAAATATATTTCTTTTTATATTATTTTTCCGTCAAATTAAAGGAAAATTTCCATTTTTATCGTTATTTTAGAAAATATACATAAATTTTATTAAAGACAAACTATTTCAATGCAGTACAGTTTCCGTAAAACTGTATTGTATTAAAATAATTTGAACTTAATAATATTAACACTAAATTTATATAATACATGAAGATTTATCAATTTCTTGATTTTTAAGAGAGAGGTTTTTCCTTCACCTTTCATCATTATTAGCACACAAAAATAATGAATTATTCCGAAAAATCTTTTTTTAAAAAATTCATAATCCTTTTTCACAGAAATAATCCATAAAGCTTTTCATTAATTTAGAAACATTTTCTTTAATTGTGTCTGTACGAAGTAATGATTAAGATATTAATTATTTCCGTTAAATATTTAATATTTTTTTTTCTTTTTATATTACTTTTTTTATTGCTTATTCTCTCACGTGAGTTTTAAGTGTTATTGGAACATTTAAAATCTTTATAAAATAAAATTTTGAACTGAATATGATTTACAATGTGATTTTTACTTTTCTAACTTCTATTAATAAGCTTCTACATTTTACTCTCATACTTTTCATCCTCTTCCAGTTTGTATTTATTTACTATAATTAACCTACATTATTTTGTTATTTATATTTTTGTAATGTTTTAGAGCACTAATTTATTGATATTTGTATCAAGATAGGTGTTTAACACATTAATTAGTACAATTTCTTATTTTTTATTAATTAAAAAACTAATTATCCTCCATTTTATAATCTTTATATCATTACTTATTCTCTCATGAAAATCTTAACTTTTTTTAAAGCTCTTAAGAACCTTGTAAAATAAAATACAATTTTAAGCAGAATACATTATTAAGCATTTTCTCTTCAATTTTAAGCATTTTCTCTTTCACGGCATCATCTAATAAATTTCCGAATTTTTCTTATATATTTTTACTTTTGTTCTCCATATTTAATTAAATTATATTAGCCTTCTTATTATTTTCATACTTATGTTATTTATTTACCTCATTAATTTATTAAATTACGCCAAATACTTGCTTTACAAAGAAAATCAAATTTCATGTTTATGTCATACTGAGGCAATTTTAAATTTAAAAAACAAGTTTTATAATATTGTAATAATTTTTGTTAATTGTAAATTTATGATTATTTCTAAAGTAGAGATGGTTCATTATTGAATAAATATTAAATAGAAGTATTTTAGTAAATTTAAATACATACTGTGATTTTAATATTTTTTTTAAAAAAGTTCTTGCCGGCTACTAATGTGACAAATCCCTTTCAGAAGATTTTTCTTATTGTAGAAAAATTTTCCTTGTAAAGTGTATAATCTCACTTAATTTATTTTTACTTAATTTTCATACGTTGTTAAAAATCTTAGAATATTTTGAGAAGAAACACACAGACACATATATAAAAATAACCCGAAACAAAAATATTATTTTACATTTACATTCTCTTAGTGTTTTTCTTTAAGTTTTCTTAAAATATTTTAAAGTTTTTAAGACTATTCTACATTTTAAAGTTTAAAGGTTCATATCTAACCATTAAATGAGATTTTTTTTACCTAAGACTTTGTAAAATCTTCAACAAAATAAAATGTAATATAGATTCTTTTTTAACATAATTCTTCAAACGAAGGATAACGTTCTTGATAAAATGTATAAGTATTAGAATGAGTTTTTTGAATCGCTTGACCAAAAATATTTTTTTCTCAAAAAAGAAGCCCCTCAATTTTGATATTATTAATCTCTTGTCTGATTCTGAAAACCAAGTTAGGTCAAACTACAAACAAAATTGTTATAATATTTGCATTAAATAATAAATACATAAGAAATAATTGAAAAGTAGAAAAAGTTAGTTCAATACCGCTATGATACAATTTACTAAATTACAAAAAAGTATTAGCCCTAAAAAGTTTTATTATATAAAATTTTAAATAATTTTCTTTAATGTAAATAAATTTTAATAAATGACATTTACTACATTGAAGACAGTAGAAAAAATTAGGAATAAGAAAATTGCACCTGTCCATAGCACATATCTTAGGTATTGACTGAGGTTAGAACAAATTTTCCTAAAAGTAAAGACACTTGCATTGAGTTGTCACTTAATGGGTATTACTGGCAATTTTTTCTTGCTATGAATTTATAAGAGCAAATTGTAATTCAAGTGGACCATCCATGCGAGCTTCATGAAGGCCTTTGGGATTTGTATCTTAATAACCTCCTTTCTTTTCAGAAATTACAAATACTTTTGTATTGGATGTTTTTAAGTGAAATATTGAAAAGGAATAAAGTCAGAATTATCTATCACATAAACGTTAAAAACTTAAGTGCATAAAATAATTTACGAGGCAGGATTCAAAAGTTCCCGCACTGGTCTATAATTTAAAAAATATTACCAATTAAATTGCTGAAACACATCCTCCTTTGAAATAAGACCCTTGAGCAAAAACACACTTTTGCCATTGCTTATAAAGGTCATCGAAACATTTCTGGCAATCAATTTTAGCCTGAGAGGCACTTTTAATTCCATTTTCAGATTAGAATCGACGACCCTGAAAGCGATGCGCCAGTTCGGTAAAAATTCTAAAGTCGCAGGAGGAGAAATCAGGGGGTTAAGGAGGATGTAACAAAACAGTTTTTTTTTTCTTTTTTACCCCTTCGTTGTTTGAAGCTTGTTCTTACGAACCACCACAGAAACTTTCTTAATGTTTTCAACGGTGCTAGAAGTCTGGATGTCCAGACAGTTCGTCTTCTTTGACACTTTCCCTGCCTTCCCCAAAACATCAACGCCCGCAAAATCTTGCGTTCTCGATAATATATCACTGCTGTATATCTGCTTTAACATTTCATAAGTTTCCGTAGCACTCTACAAAAAAACACTTTCTGCAAAATTTGATAACCACTCTATGCTCTACAAACGTCATTTCTTTCAATTGCCTATTACTAAATGCATCTGATTACAAAATACGACGCCGAGACGAGCCACCTATCACTTGATTTAGGACAAATCCCTTTTGGAAAAGGGGTAGAACGCAGTAACTCAGAAACATTTTCGTAGTCACTTTACTGTAAAAATTTTCGCACTATAAGCCCACTCCGGAAGCTTTTGAATCCTACCTTGTACAGTACGTATCTCAGTACGTATTGACTTTAAAAAAATTATCAGTTCATTTTGCGTATTATAAGCTAACTAAAGTAATCTAAGGTATTATAAGGTTTCGCTTTGGTTTAAATATCTAGTTATCCTCTTCTAAGATAATCAACATTTCACATAGCATAACTTTCAATTTTAAAACTGTACGAGCAATGTAAAATTGTTTTTTTTATAATATATTTATTTTAAATAAATTAATTAAAATTACGGATTTTAAACATATTTTAGATTTAAATAACTGAATCATATCTGTAATTTAAGAGTTATTTAATTTTTTTATTATTTAATTTCTACGGAAATTTTTCAAGACTATAGGCGATACCCGTAAAGTAACTTTAAAAACAATTTTTTTTAAAGAAAAATAATTTGGCCACAAATGAAACAATGTTGCAGTGGTAGTCATTGGTGAAATGTCAGTTGTCAACCTTACCAGTATGATTCAAGAAAATTTCAATTTATGAAATAGTGAACATAAAAATTACACTTTAATTCTTACATGTATTTTTAATTATATATATATATATATCAATTGTATACAATACAATAGACTATATTTTAAACGTCAATGATATTTTAAAAAATTAAATAATGTGTTTTTCAAAAACATTGTGTTCTAAACAGAAAAAGATAGTATATCAAAATATTTTTCGCATGGGGCCAAAACATTTTTGTGCAACATTTTTTAGCAGCCATTAAATAAAATAACAAATTACCAAACGTTTAGCATCATGCTTTTTTCTATGCATTACAAGGTGATATTTCTCTAACATATATGATGTATGCCCCTTACATATAGTATATTATATGATTTTTATATCGTTATTATTTTCATACTTTACTTCTCTATGATTTAAATTCGAGCTCACATTTTATTTGAATACAATGATAGATAATTCTGATTTTATACGACGTTTGGTATCCTTTTCTCTCCTTTTTGGAAAATAATTTGATAATTTAAAACATATAGTAAATATAAAAAGGAATCAGTCTAAGTATTAATGCAAAAGTGTTCATTGTAATTCAAAAAGATCCTGGCTTTAATTGACAAGGTACTTTTCTGAACATGCTAACAATTTGAACAAAAGATAAGCTTTCAGCAACATAAATACCTGGAAAACTAAAAGATTATTTCACCTCTCGCGTCTAAAAATAACACTATTTCGAAATTTTCGTTTATCTTTCATATACTTGCTATATATATATATATATAATAATAGCTAAATCACTCTTTCTTCCATTGAAGAGATCTTGATAAAGTTAAATTATTTTGTGTATTATGATTTTTAACACCCTTTCATATACTTCAATTGTATATAACGGAATTTTTTAACTCAATTTTTACCCACTTTAAAAGGTCAGATTAATTCAAAATTTTGCTCACTTGTCAACGACCGATGACAATACAATAATTTAATAATTTTATTTCATTGTCCTGATCTGGATCATCAGGATTAATGATTTTCCATTTTCAGATCCCATCCCGCCTCTGAAGGCTAATTCCGGATCCCGTTTCCAGATTTAGTGACTAATTCTAGAATTGCGACTAAAAGATTAATTTTACAACTTAGTTCGATTAACTATAAAAAAGGGGGTTTTTTTTATTTTTAATTTATAGTTTTTAATGCATGTCTTTACAAAGATTTAAATTTAAATTTCTTTAAAAAAATTAAATATTCACATAAATTTTTGTATATGATTGGAATTTGTTTGAAAAACTATATTTAATGGTTGAAAAATGTCATTTATAAATCATTAAAACCGTCTGAGGTGGATTAAGATTTAACAATGTTTTCATGGTATTTATTTTGCTCAGAATCAAAGGAAAAAGTGCTTACATTTAATTATCTTGGTATACATGTTTTCATCTAAAACCATGTCATAATTTATCTTCTTATTCCTGTTATTATTTAATTACAATAGGTTTGCTTTCCTTACGTGTGTTCTTAGGAGAAAGCTAGGTGGAACTGCTTAGAAATAATGAAAATGTTCTGGAATTTGTAATTTTACTTCTTTTACTGTGATGAATTTTTCTTTACAATAGCGAACAACTTCAAAAGTTATTTTCTTAACTGAATAATTAATATTCCTTTTTTTCTGCTTGCTTGAATGTGATTCTTACATTTGTTCAAAGTAGAATAGCTTTCTGGTATCAGTAGAAACGTAGTTGTTGTTCATAGACATTTTGAAATCAATCAACATGCAGCAGTTGTCCATTCATGTAACTCTTTGTTATGTAATTTAAAACCATTGTGAATATAATTTTCCATAAACTTAAGCCTAGATTTAATAAAATATGTTAAAAAGCTTCTTGAATAAAGTTAATTGATGACCCATAAAAGAGTTTTTAATTCGTTAGAATCTATGAACATCATCAAGAGATACAATGTATATTACACTAAGATTGTTTGTATACAATGTTCCCCAACCATACAATTTATATATTTATAAGTGTTGTATTCTAAGTTTTTTGTATTATGAAGAATTTTGGATGTGCATCATGTTTACTATACTCTAAAGCAGTGGTTCTTAGACTGTGGCATGTTGACCCCCGGGCTACCCAGCCTCCTTCTAGATCAAGGGTGGAGAGCCTTTATGGATCAATGTCCTTTTTTTCTAAAGAAGTCTTTAGTGAGGTACATTTGACTTGTGCTAATTGGGAGAATAATAAAACTAAATACTACAACACAAAAATCTATTTATTACAAAAAAATACCTTTTGCACTGCAAAGTTATAAATGTATTAATTATACGGGTAATTCATATTAAAGTAACATTAGTGTGACTTCTGTTGTTGCAGATTGGATGACAAATAACATATACTAGGAATGTAAGAAGTTACTTTTTTTAGAATACATGCTGAATTTGAGTCATCTGTATAACGGTTTCTAAGTTATTAATTATTTTTACCCTGGCTCACTTTTTTGACAATAAGATTTGTGATTTAATTCAAAAGGTCGTTTTACAGACGATGTGTTCTACACAGCACTATTCCAGAACATAAAACACACACCGCTCTGTCACTTTTACTAATAATGCCATGTTTCTTGGTCCACAAAATTTGAAATTATCTGTTACACTTACTATCTAGCACTTTTTGTTCTTTTGCTGAACTAACCACGTTAAATAACAGTTAAAAAACGTAAATATAACACAGATAAACTTTAAAATACAATTGAGACAATGAAATTGACCATGCTATGCGTAGACAAAACTTACATCATAATCAATTGTAGTCCAGGATGTAACCAAGGCAAGGCAATAACGCCCTACGACCAATCCCTGGCGTTTGTTCGTAATGCTTCATAGTGAACTTTGAAATCTTGAAATAAAATGTAAACTACTTTGATCACTGGCGTGCCAAAAATATTGTGTCTTGTGCCATCAATGGCGCGAGTGCCACTGATTCACCATCCCTGTTCTAAGGGGTCCGTGAAGATCTCTCATTTAATATTAAGTTTTTTCTCTTTTACAGACTCTAAAAGATCAAATGGAAAACATATTTGATGCGTCTTTTTAAAAATATTTCATCTGATACAACAACACATGTAAAAGAATTGCGGTATTACGTTTCTCATTGAAAATTTTAATTAAATGAGATAAGTACACATTTATTTGAAATTATAATTTTGTTATGTTTTATATAATTAGATGTTTATTGTTTTTTAAATGCAAAAAGTGATAAAAAAAAGTCTGCATAAATAGCAGATGCAACCTTAGAGTATTTGAGGAACCATTAAATCACTCAGCCATGTGTTGGGAGTCAAAGAGGGATGTTCAAAATCTTGGTGGTTACGCGATGTCAGGCTGATTCATTAAAAGGGGAAGGAGGCATGGCTATTAAAAGTTTAAGAACCGCTGCACTAAAGGAAACAAAATAAAAAATTTATATTTGCGAGTTCATTGTCAATTCGCATAAAATTATTATTGTGTTTGTAAGCTCTATTTTGTAATTTCCTTACTTTATAAAAGATGCACATGCATGAGGATTGAATTCAAAATGTTTTTGAAAATTATGAGTGTTTCTTTAATAGCTTATTCATTTCATAGATTTCCATTAATAGGGTAGATTTGGTTTCGAAAATGAAGTATACATTAGCAATTCAAGTGTAATAAAATATGAAGCAAATTTTAGCTGTAATCATTATAGTTAGATAATTTGTAAATTTGGCAATGTGTTACATCCATTGAAATATTTTAGTCAACTATTATAAGCTTTAAACGTAACATTATCGGCATTTACATCACCATTAAGAGATTACGTGAATTTCATGAAAATTTAAATAAACATACTGCTAAATGCATGAAATATAAATATACTCGTATGTTTATTTCATATAATTTATAGTTCATTCATATTTTTTCCTATGATTTTAGTTACTGCTTAAAATTTTTCGTGAATATTAATCAAATAAAAATATTATTTTAATTGATCAAACATGAAAGTTCAACATAAAATTGCATACTCCTTAAAGTATTCAACCTAAACAGTTGCTTATGAAATCACAAACATATTTCTGAAATTTCTATTGATGTACAATTTATAATAATTAAGCACTAGTTCCTTTTGTAATTTTGTTTTTGGATTATTTCTTACACTTGAGCCTGATTAAATTCATAGCAAAATACTGAAAAAATAAGGCTATTTTACCACACAGAAAATTTAATAAATTTCATTGTTTTTTTCCCTTCATATTATGAAACTAAAAACAAGTTTTGATTCATGACTGTATACATTATCCAAATAAAGTGGATAATACTGATTCGTATAACAGGAATTTTTACTTAATAAGAGATAAAAGGCAAATTATGTTCATAGTTCCAATTATGTTAAAAAATAAAATATTTAAAGAGCGATGATTAATAGATTGTTGAAAATAATTATGCTAATATTAAAAAACTCAAAAAAATGAAACTTTTTATTACATTTTTAATATACTTGAATTGCTAAATAATGCTTCATTTTTGCGTAAATTATATTGTAAATATTTCGTGGACAAACGTAGAATAGCATGCTAATTTGTATATAGATTTACATTTTGAGAGGTGCTTTGTGTTTTGATGTATACTGTTCAGATTTTTAATATACATATATATATATATACATACATATATATTTCAGATGTTGTATGGTAAAGTTATTATTATTGAATAATTTATTGATTTTTGTGATTGCTCGATTTTTGTGAAAACAAAAATACAACTGTGTACATCGAAAATAAAATCCTGAAACTACCTATATTGTCTTGACTTAATTATTTCAGAACATTAAATACACACAGTCACCCTCTTAATTGACAATAGTGGAACAAGAACGTTAGTTGGAAATTAATATATTATAAATAGAACCCAATTATATAAACTAAAGTCCGTAAATAACCAAAATAAGTAACCAAAGTAAGTAAAGTAACCAAATAATAAATTTTATAAAATAATGTATTATGCTATATAAATATAAATATATATTTAATTTTTTTGAAGACAAACTACTATCATATACCATAAATTAAGAGCATTGTTTTCTCATTTGAATTTCATTAAACTAAGTAAAATAATCATACATATTGATAGCGGAAAATTCAATAAAAATAACTGAAAACTTCAACAAAATGTGCCGCAAATACCACGTTTGTTTTATTTGAATTTAAATTTCTGTTAAACTGAAATGAAGGGGGGGGGGAGCCTTCGGGTAAACTAAGGAAGGACAAGGGACAATGACCGTCACCCGTCTATCATTTTTCCAAACAGCTGCAATATTCTTCTGGACTCCAAACGCTCTATGTGGGTCCCCAAATTTTGATGGAAAATTTGCACATTTCTACGCTTTGCCAAACCCTAATGTGTTCAATGCCCACGTTGCGATATGGGATTTCTCTCAAAAACATCCTATATTTACAGAGGATCATTATTAATAATTACTATAACTGGAGCTCCAAATATCGATAAATATAAATTTGATCCTTGAACAGATTAGTTACTAATTTGTCGAAATATTTTTTAACGAAAAACTAGCCCCTCCCCACAAACTTTAGTTACCGCTCACTTCTAAGATCTGTACCGTTCAGGTCTAGAAGATGGGAACGGGCGTAAGAGATCGAAATAAATTATTTCACAAAAATGCATATTGAAGCATTTAAAAGCTAAAAAATAAATATGGGAATCCCCGCATTACGTTTGTATTTACCCTTGATAGTCAATCGAGCACGGAAGACACGTTATTGCTTAATAATAAGTTAATGATGAGGACAAAAGGTATGTCACCAATTCATTTGAATCTCTAATTACTCCAACGATATAGAACAGAAAATAGGGTAAAAATATACAGTTATGGGTTAAAATAATAGGAACACCCACTTAAAAAGGAGTCGTAGAGTCCAATGAAAGACTGACACATGTCTCAACAGTGTGCCACCTAATGAAGGAAAGATTTGACACAGTGAAGCATTTTTGACAATGTGAGAGTTGCACGAGAAAATTCTGTTCTTAACAAAACGTGATTATGTCCAAGCTCTCAGACGTGAAAAGGAAAGTGATAATTGGAGTTCACCTCGCTGGAGCATCCGTGTCCAGAACAGTCTACCTTGCACGTGTTTCAAAGATCACTGTGTCAAGCCTGATGAAACATGGGCAAGGGGTCTTTTTTGAAGCACAACAGAGGAGAAAAGTCGAAGTTGAAGGACCGTGAGAGACGAGTGTTGAAGAGGACAGTCGTCCAAAAATGCAAGTTTACACTGCCGCAGATTTAGTCCAAGATGAATTCCCAATTTCAGATCTCCGTATCCATGAAAATTATTCGACGGTATCTGCCTGCTTTGAACATTCATAGCAGAGTAAATATTCCAATATTCGTTAGTTTAGGCGCGGAATGTTATTAAGAGACAAAAGTGGAGACGAGACCACTTAAGCTGGACACAATTATATTGGGAACAAGTCATCTGGTCTGATGAATCCTTATTTACATTATTCCAGATCACTGGACATGTATTCGTTGGCAGACACCGGCAGAAACATTTCATGTTGACTGCCTGTTTCCAACCGTGAAACAAGGAGGAGGAAGCTCTGTGATGGTGTGGGGAACAATATCTTCCCATGGATTGGGGCCTATCGTTGCTCTAAAGGGAGATTATTACAGGGGAACATTCTCGAAGCATTCTTACAGATCATCTTCACCCTGTTCTTCTGACTCTCCTTCCAGGAGTACGTCCTGTGTTCCAAGATGACAACACCCCTATTAACACACACATTTCGCTGAAATCAAACGAGTTTACATTAGCATGATGATGAAGAGGAACATCTAAAGTAGTGTCTTGAGTCACCTGATGTGAACATTATTGAATGTTTATGGGTTTTTTTAGAGAATAAAGTCTGTTTTTGGTTTATTCCTCCACCCACACTTTCTGGTCTAGAGATGACCCAACACAAAGAATGAATGCGAATTCTGATGAACTTTGTTCAAGACCTTTATTTATAAATCCCACATTGAATGCAAGATTTCTTTTAGGTAATGGAAGGCCCAATTCTTTACTAATAAAAGATTCTTATTTCTTCACAGGTATTTCTATTATTTGGCCCTATACCTGTATGTACAAATTCATATACACTTCACATATCATGTTTCAAAACTATCAAATGTATAGCTAATACGATAGCTAGTATTATAAAAATAAGTGTATAAATTTCTGTTTTGTACAATTATAAAAAAATATATTACAATTTTTTTTTAAAAATTCATCCTGGAAGATACGGTTACACCTCTTGATTAAAAAAAATAAGGTGAAATTTTATTCGATTTGACACGGGGATAAACCATATTGCATGTTAAGATTAATTTTTATTCGCTTAATTTAGCAATTTTAAAGTGCTTGGTTTTGAAGTTATTGATATTTTTTCATATTCTTCTTTAAAAATCTCGTTCTTAATATGTTACTGTCCATTCCGAGAAAATAGATCGTATTTCATCTTAATTTTTATTTAGTTTGATGTCGATGAATAAGAGTTATAAAGAATTTTGTGACTCAATTTTAGCTTTATTTGGTGTTCAAGTGGATAACAGTTTAACTATTTCTATCACTAGTTATCATACATTAGCCAAATTCAAAACTTTTGTTTGCTTTTATTTTTAAAATTTTGTTAATATAGATTGTCATTTTGAACAGATGAACTTGACTAAAAAACTAGTTTTTATAATTAAAAAAAATTATATTTTATAATTCAAATGCATTTTTGAATGGGTTTTAACAAATTGTTAAAATGTTAAATAATGTATTTTAAACTTTAAACGGTTTTTTGCAACTTCTGAAAACATATTCAGATTGATACTAAAGCGTTTGACAATTTAATATGTTTCAATGATACCTACCATAACTAAGGAAGTGTAAAACTGTAATATGTCTATTAAACATACTTAATATCTAGAATAAACTCCATTTGCACCAAATACATCAGAAATAATAAAGAATGTGCGTAGAAAATATTCATGAAAATATTTAACCATAATAGCTAAACATTAGTTAACTCAATAAAATTCCGAAGTTGAGGATCTTGCTGTCTATTGCGTCAGACTTTACCACAAGCTTTTGCAAGCACTCAAATTTGAAAAATTTCAAGAACGCATAGCAAGCGGAAGTCGCTTTCGCATACTTCTCGAACCAATCACTGACACTTTTGACAATATGGAATATGGCAGGGATGTTAAATTCGAGGCTTGTGAGCCGCATGCGACCCACAGCGAACATTTTTACGGCCCGGTCAGAATATTGGCACACAATAATATGTAATAAACTTAACTCAGTGGCGCAACAGCCAATGTGGTTCAAAGGCTTCTGTGATCATATCAGTATACGTGATCTTGAGCCCTGAGGTGCATGAGCAGATGTTCCGATCGGGTGGTCAGTCTGATAGAATATACAATAGAATATCATACAATAATAATATACAATAATTACACAATAGTACAATAATATACAATAGTTATACAATATTACAATAATATACAATAATTGCACAATAATACAATAATATACAATAGTTATACAATAATACAATAATATACAATAGTTATACAATAATAAAATAATATACAATAATACAATAATATACAATAATACAATAATATACAATATAATATCAAAATCTTTCTTCAGAAATAGGAAAGATAGTAGCAGAGAACGGATGTCAAGTGTCAGGACGTAAACATTTAATTTTTCCTGTTTCCTTTTAATTATGTGTTTATTATAATGTATTAAATTCAAAATAAATTTACGTTTCTGTAAATATTGATTTTTTGCAGCCCACCTAAAGTTAAGCCTAGTTTGTTCATCCCAGTTAGCCTTTGAGTCTGACATCCTTATTCTAAGGGAATATATAGACTTAAAACACTTAAAAATGAATTAATATATTGTACATATATATATATATATAACTCTAAGGCGAATGGTATTATTTATTGTATATATATATATATATATTGTGTGTGTGTGTGTGTGTGTGTGTGTGTGTGTGTGTGTGTGTGTGTGTGTGTGTGTGTGTGTGTGTGTGTGTGTGTGTGTGTGTGTGTGTGGTGTGTGTGTGTGTGTGTGCGCGCGTGTACATTTTGATAAATCGTTCTTGCAATTTCGATTTTTTTCAGTTTCGATTAATCTTTATTCATGTCTTGTAAAGAAATTTAAACTGTATATATATCCTAATAATATTATAAATGTGAATGTGTAAGTTTGTTTGTTTGTTACGCTTTCACGCCTAAGCCACAAGACCGATTTTAAAAATTCTTTCACCAATGGAAAGCTACAATATCAGGGAGTAACATAAGGTATATTTTATTCCCGTATTTCTACGGGAACGGAAACTATACGGGTAAATATCAAATTGAACGCCAAGCTGAACGCCAAATTGAATTAATAAAGTCGTTTTTCGGGTGATGGCGATCGATGCTCTCCACGAGACATAGTGTTACGTGCACATGATAATACGCTGACACGTGTCATAAATTTTTTATGATAGCTTACTGTTCAATTAAGTAGGTCATCAGCTGTTTCAGATGCATTTTTAAAAATAATAAATGAGAACTTCATAAACAAAAGCAATTCAAGAAACAAAAAATGTATATGTATTACGGTTAGTTTTAATCCTATTTTTTTCTTCTTTATTTATATTTGTCAGTCACATTTAAGCAATAGTTATCCTAATCCTAATAATATTATAAATGCGAAAGTGAGTTTGTTTGTTAGTTACACTTTCACACCTAAACCACTAAACCAATTTTAAAAATTCTTTCACTAATGGAAATCCACATTATAAGCGAGTAACATGGGGTATATTTTATCCCCCCATTTCAACGGGAACTACGCGGGTGAAACCATGGTCGCTGCTTAACCCCACCAAGGAAGTGCAAAATTATGCATAATATGGAAGTTTTATAAATTTGTTCTCACATTTGTAACAAATAACTGAAACATAGTATAATTTAACATCTTTATTAAAAGCAATTTCTTAAATGTTTTTTTTATTAAATGTCCAACGTTTATTACGTTGCATTCATTAAGTGTCACTCAAACTTTGAGAAATATCGCCAAGTTGGCTAAAAATTCCTTTATTCCGATAGTCCCAGAAATTTTAATACAAATTTTCTCCCACTTTTTAAAGAGAGAAATGATATAAAAAGTTTTTGAAAATTAAGTGATATTGAAAGCTCTATGGTATATTAAATGACACTTTCATTAAAATTTTGGTTAAAGTGTAGTATAGGGAGGGGGGATGTCAATATCTTTTGGCTACCAAAATTGTTCGCCAAGCTACTTCTTTTAGCCACAGATGTCCAGAAGCCAGAATGAATTCGTTATCTCATCGTAATATCTGTATAAAAATTCCCTTCTATTTCAGCCAAAGAGGTTTTTCTAATCCTCAAACACTTTGGAATAAGTATAAAGAGTATATGGTGGAAGATATTTTGAGACGACTACAGCGGGTGCATGCAGATATGACTTTCAATGACCACGTCTACAACGAAATGCTAATAATAATTGAAAATAAGGTTTTTACAATGGTTGGGAAGAAACTGCTTAACTTTGGATTGATTAGTCCGTGACCAGTCGACAGAAAAATCTTCGACAATGAAATTGCTCAAAAATTAGGCTATGATTTTATAGCATTATAAGATCAAGTAACACAATTAATCTCTCAATTAACTTCAGAACAAAGTTGCGTTTTCCATCAAGTGTTACGTAAAATAGTTTCTGGCAGTGGTGCACTCTTTTTTTCTCGACGCCTCTGGAGAAACCGGAAAGAAGTTTTTGCGAAACTTATTATTAATGTCCCTCAGAAAAAACCAGAAGATAGCAGTTGCTGGGGCTTCTTCCGGAAAAACCACGACACCAATGTCCGGTGGTCGTACTGACATTCCGTTTTAAAGTTATCGTAAAATCATGCACATGAAGATTTAACCATTTGCAATTTCAGCAAAAATAGCTCTAGAGGCATGATGCTTCGTCGATGTAAGCTTTTTGTGTGGGATAAAAGTACGATGTATGTCACACAAGAAAGATATAGAAGCTTTATACTGGGCTCTTCAGGATTTACGAGATAGAACGGATATTATGGAAGAAATGGTAGTTTTATTTGTTTTTTTAATTTAGTTTTATTGAGAACATTTATAAGATGTAAGCGTGTGAAGCACACATCACAAAGAAAAGAAGGAATTTTAAAATCATAAAGGATTACAACACAAACATCCATGCCTTCTCCGGTATTTGAACCCAGCTCCTGCGGCACCGTAGTCAGCGTCACTAACCACTATGCCGATGGACAGCATGGTAGTTTTATTGGCTGATGATTTCCAACAAACACTCCCTGTAATCTAGAAAGGGTATATCGGCAGATGAAATCAGAGTATGTATTAAATCATCAAGCTTATGGGCAAAAAAGTTGAAAAATTCAGTCTGAAATCAAATATGATTACGAGAAAAATGATGCAGAGTATATTTGGTGCCACAATTTTAACAGGTGTCGGAAAAGGGGAAAGTGTTATCAAACCTTGAATTCCAATTATTTCCCCTGACCTCTACCGTTTCAATTCAAATCAGTTCAATTTTCAATCAAACTCAGTTTTGCTGCTACTATTAACAAAGCGCAAGGGCAAACATTGCAGGTAAACATTGCTTTTGAAAAAGCCATGATTTTCCCATGGCCAACTATATGTAGTCTGTTCGCGTGTGTCCAATGTCCGAAATCTTTACATATTTGCACTTGACGGAAGAATATATAATACAGAATACAGTGGCATCTTAGAATAATATTCTATTTTGAGCTCTTTTAAACAGGAATTATATATTAAACGTACATACTTTCAACTTTTTAAAATATTAATAGTTAAAATTTCTGTGAATTTTTGTTGTTAATTATTACAATAAAGTATGTTTTCCCACAATTTTTTTTAACTCTCAATTTTAGAAATTTTAAATTTTAATGGTCCCAGTGAGCAATAAATAATTATCATATTTTATTTACTTTCTAATGCTAACGAATATGACTTTGACATTTCTTTAAAGATATCAACGCGAACGAAGTCGCGAGTAAAAGCTAGTATATATATATATATATATAAGAGCTGAATAGAAAACTAATTTTTAATGGTTCATTCTCTTAGTAAAAAAACCAGTGAATTTAATTAGTAAATTACAGTTTAGTGAAAAATAATTAACTCTAAAATTACATACCTTTTAATACTGTGACATATTTAATTTAAGAGTGGGTATAAATAGCAAATAGATGTTAAGAGTAATATGTACATTTGTATGCAAGGCATTTCATATGTTGGATTTAACTTAAATCTGAAACATTTTTCTCGCAATACATTTTTTTTGCAAACAAATATCATTGTTTTCAAATACATCCCGCTTTTCATGATATATTTTTCTTAGAAATAGGAAAACTATGAATAAGTTACTCATGAAAATCAATTAGTCTAATGAAAAATATATATGTATGTATATTTCTTTTACTATGCCTATAATATTAACACATTAAAAGAGTGGTTTTCAAAAATATTTTTTAAAAATGCAATTAGCGTACAAGTTATTTTACTTAAACAATATGTCTTTGTTATCAAATCATTCTAAGATTTTTTTTAATTAAACAAAAGTCTTAAAAATAAAAGAAATACAGATATATTTAAAGTTCCTTGTCTGAGGCGATGATATATAAAACAAAAATATTTGGTGTCTACATCTAATATATTGATAAAAATATATCTAATAAACATTTTTTGATTTTAACCTATTACTATTTCGCTACTATATACATATTGTCTACTGCATTTCCAAAATATAACAGATTTATCCTTTAAATTATAAGTCTAGAGTCTAGACTTATGAAAACAGGTATGTCTAGACTCTAGACATACCTGTTTTCATCACATTTTCAACTTTGAAGAAAACTGTATTCCGAAAATGATAATGTAACGCTCTAATTTTATAATCTGATATGAAATAAAATCTATAACTGTTTTGAAAAGTCTTAATGCTATTGAAAGCACATATGTAAATATTCTAATGTCTAAACTAAAATAAATTCATATTGAAATTTCTGAATTCTAATGAATGATGGGAAGGAATATTTTCCATTGATCAAAGCAGGTTTAATGTAATGGAGAATTAAATTAGAAAATGTCCTCATGTTTTTGTTACAAGCAAACGTGAATAAAATTTACTGCTTCAGTTTAAACTTTTAAGAGTGAAAAAATTGATTATTTTTGTTGACCAGATTTCTATGAGATTCTTCAACTTACAACAGTTATCTAATTCATTAAAATGAAACGCAGTAGTCAATATGTACTACACTTAAGAAAAAAATGCATTTACTATTAGTTTAATAAATTACAGAAAAAATAGTCTATATTTAATATTATTTTAGTGGAGTAAAATTCAAAAATCAATATTTAGTTACATTTAGTTTATAATAAAATACAATATTAAATATTTAGCACATATTAGTTTAGTAAAATACATTAAGTCAATATGTATTTACATTTAGATTTTAATTAAATACATTATTCAACATTTAATTACATTTCAGTTTAATAAAATACAAAGGGAATAATTAATTACATTTTAATGTTTAATAAATACAACAGAAAATGTTTAGCCACATTTTTCTTTAATAAAATATTTATAATAAGCAATAATTAGTTATATTTTTGTTTAATAAAATACAATAGGCAATATTTATTTATTTTAATTCAATATTAATATTTTACAATTTTCAATAATCTACTTTGTACTTTAGTACTAAACAGTACATTTTGATTGTGAAATCATTATTATTTATTAAAGCAGTAAAATTACATAACTGTCGTATTTCAAAGCTTACATTTATAATTTAAAATTAAAAATAATTATTTTTACTTTTTTATTATTTGTAATCTGGTTATTT
>BMAO01009410.1:0-44901 GCA_019973975.1 Trichonephila clavata
AAAAAAAGAACGAATCTTACAGTAGTCGCATATGTGTAACATCTGACATGTTATCGTGGTAAATACGCAATAGTAACTTAAATCCCTGAAAAAATGAATCGAGTATGATTGGAAATAATTTTCTATCGAATAATTATATCTTTATTAAAATTTTATTTAATTAACCCAAGGAGTAATGCAAAATTTTTTTTTAAATAATTATTCTTGTTCAATTTGGGGAAAAGCGGAAACACACGCACACAATAGAATTATGATAACTAAAATATGACACAAACACTTGTGATTTCAAAGTTCAAAGTATTTAATAACTGTTGAAAAACAGCGTCAATAACAGTACCACTGTTAGTTGTCGAAACATTCCGATTTGTGTTGATTTCGAGCTTTTCAAAAAAACTATGAGCGGACAATCGTAAAGTTGCCTGACTGACAAATAGATTTGGTAAAGCAGTAGTTGGGTAGGCCGTTGATGTTTGTGAGAGAATTGTGTTCGTTGCACGTGCCCGAAAATCTCTGCTGGGTTGAGTTGAATTATGTGCAATTCTTTTCGGCTGTACTCTTCCAGTTTTTAATTTTTTCTCACGTTTCTTTTGCCGAAAATCTCGCATATATTCTGCTCTGGATTTACCCGTCTCTGTAAACCACAAAATCATGAAAATTTAATTAGCTTGATAAATGTTTAAATATTAGAAATATTACAGAAAATCAAAATTACCCGTGTAATTAATTAGTAAGTTTTTTAATCAAAATTAAAAATATCATATTGACAGGGACAGGAATTAACCTCAAAGTATGAAAAAGATATACACTAAAATATTTATTCGAATAATTCTATATTACTTATTCGTATTTTTTTAAGAATAATGAACTTTGTCAGACGCTTAACAATTTATTTAATATAATATAGTTTACACATATTAATATAACCTCAGATTTCATACACAACGAGCCTGAGACTTAGACAAATGAGCGTAAGAATCGCAAGTTTATCCTGGATGAAGTCTAATAATACTTGCTGGTATGTGCGAAGGGGATTTAGAGTCAAGAAAACGAAACCGAGTTTTTGAATTCGAATATTCTGAAATGCTAAATTTAACAACATAAAAAAGACTGGCCGCTATATGGACTACTAGAGTTGAACCCCACGTGGTTATATCTTTACAAGATCCAGCTAAAGGACTTAGCTTCTTCTCTGACCCTAAAGTTGAGAAAACAAAACAAAAACAAAGATCCCACGGCTTTGACCGCTCGGGGGGGGGACCCTCCTTGAATGAAGAGAAAAACAGAACTTCACTCCGAGGGTACGGAAAAGACGCCGCCAACGCGCTGAATTGGTCAAATCAAACAGCGCGCGCTTCCCGACTTCCTGTTACGCATTTCCGTCCCTTTTCACGAAATCACTCCAACAAATATCCAGCAACCGAGAGTAAAGATGTTACACATCAAAAAAAAAAAAAGAAACGAGTTTACAGTAGTCGCATATGATATGTAACATCTGACTTTGTTATCATGGTAAATACGCAATGGGACTTTAATCCTGAAAGAAATGAATCGGTTATGACTGGAAATAATTTTCTATCGAATAATTATATCTTTAATGAAAATTGTATTTAATTCACACAAGGAGTAATGCAGTTTTTTTATCAAAAATATTTATTATTTTTCAATTTTGGGAAGAGCGGAGACAATAGATTTACGAAAACTAAAGTATGACACATATACTTGTGATTTCAAAGTATTTAAAAAATCGTTGAAAAACCGGCGTCAATAACATACCACTGTTAGTTGTCGAAACATTTCGATTAGTGTTCATTTCGAGCTTGAGTTCATCTTTCAGAAAAAGCTATGAACGACTCAGCTTCTGGCAAACTGAAGTTAACGTTAAAAAAAATACCTCTCAAAATCATGGGAAGCGAGTGATAGTTTTTTTTTAAAAGAGCAGAACCACCTTCGGTATACGGTAAAAGTACAAAATGCAGGAAATCTTTAATTTTTTAACTGTTTGATTCGGAGAAATGTATGCGACCACCAAAATGACAAGACTTCCTGGCATGTGCGGTAGGCGGGCGTCTTAATTGCTACTACAGTTGGACCCCAAGACGAGGGTAGCGAAGAGACACCGTCAAGCGCATGCTTAAAAATAAGAAATATTAGAGAAAATCAAAAAAATACCCGTTTACTTAATTAGTTAGTTTTTTTTAATCGAGAAATCTTTTTAATCACAATTAAAAATATTATATTGACAGCGACTAGAATTAACCTCAAAGTATGAAAATGATAAGCACTTAAATATTTATTCAAATAATTCCATATTACTTACTCTATTTTTTTTTAAGAATGATGAGCTTGCCAGACGCTTAACAGGAAATATAATTGTTAACATATAGTTTACACATATATAAATATATCCTCAGAGATTTCACACACAACGAGCCCTGAGACTTTGACATTTGAGCGTAAGAATCACAAGTTTATTCTGGATGAAGTCTAATAAGACTTGCTGGTATGAGCGAAGTGGATTTAAAGTCATGAAAACGAAATAGAGTTTTTGAATTCGAATCTTTTGAAATGCTACATTTTACAATTTAAAAAAAGCTGCCGGCTTGAGGCCTACTAGAGGTGAACCTCGAAGCGAGTCTAGCGAAGATTCACCACCAAGCGCGCTGATTGTCCAATCAAATAGCGCGCTCTTCCCCGGCTTGATGGCTAGTAGAGTTGGACCCCGTGCGAGGCTAGCGAAGAGACACCCCCAAGGCGCTGAATTGGTCAAATCAAACAGCGCGCGCTTCCCCCGACTTCCTGTTACGCATTTCCGTCCCTTTTCACGAAATCACTCCAACAAATATCCAGCAACCGAGAGTAAAGACGTTACACATCAAAAAATCACTTTCAAACATAATTTATTTCTAAAACCATTCTCCATGTTGAAAGGAAACCAAGTCATAGAAATGTTCTGTGTTATATAGAATTTGCCTGTATTCTCATTTGCGGATTACATAAATTTTCTTAGAAAAATCAATGTCTTATCGTATTTATCTATTTCTATTTATTTATTTGTTTGAAAAAGGTTGCATTGATTTTTTTTTTTTTTTTGCTCAAACTATAGTTTACTGAAATTAATTTAACTATTTCGAACATATTATTGCTTCTATATTAACATTAGACCGTAACTTAATGTTTGACTAAATAGTAATACCCCGAACTTATGCTATAGGTAGGATAACTAAGTGATAACTGCGTTAGTCGAATTCGCGTAAGTCGGGGTGTAATTTCCCGAATAAATACATGTAAATTATTTTTAGTTGGAACCGGAAGACAATACTAATTTAGAAAAAAAGTGTAATAAAAATCTTAGATAACACTAATACAAAATCGTAAACCGAAAGTATTTTGATGTGAAAAGTTTCATAAAATCTAACTAGTCTGCCATTTCAAAGATTTTTTTCTCCCACAAAATTTCCTCGTAGTATGCTAATAATTTTTTTATTCATTGTTTTTTTGAAAAAATATGCTACTTCGTTGGAATCTATATTTTTTAAAATTTGTCAGCCCTTTTTCAATTAAACTCTGGGGCTTTCTACCAAATTCCCTGCCGTCGTTTGATCTTCTGATTGAACTGGGTCTAAAGGCTCAAGTTTCTCAATGTCTTGCTCGTTGCATTTCTATGAGCCAGTCCTGATTGTTGGAATCCAGTAGTTCTTGAACGTCATATTACTATCCACTTCTAAATTTGTTTGCCTGGAAAGATTGAGAATTCCTTCAATCACTTTACCAATTTCATAAGGCTGTGGCACTGATTCAGTAAGAGTTTCAGAGAAGACTAAGAAAAAAAAAAGGACTCGTGCTAAAAAATGACGAATTGACGAGATCTGAAAATCGCGTAACTCCGGGTTCGCGTAAGCCGATGAATTACTGCATGCAAAATTTAAAAAAAAAATTTTTTTTTTTCGTTATCGATCAACTTTTTAAAGAAATTATTCGATTAGTTCTATAAATAGAGAAAATTTTGACACATTTTTGTCACATTCGAGTTTTTTTTTTTCTGAATTAAATCGATACATTAATTATAATACGAAAAAACAACGATTTTTCATTTATTATACGATTTATAGTTTATAATACTTTTTTTTTACAAAAATATAAGAAACAAAAAAAAAATCATCAAAAAACTTATACAAAACTAAAATGTTTTGTTAGTTTTGAAAATTTATTTTTAAATTGAATTTTTTTTTAAATTGTTATTTTTTATGAAAATATAAGATGCATAAAATACATTCTTAAGAAAAGCTATGCACAAAAAAAAACTTGTTTATCGCTTTCTTATAAAATATATTTATCTTATTTCATTGAAATTTACAGCACTTGTTGAACTTTATTTTTGACACATGGGAAATAGCACACAGAATGGAATTAAGGAGAAAGAAATAGATAAAGAATAAATTTACAATGGAAAACGAAAATAAGTCTGCGCCTTATCATTACCTAACTTAAATTGAATGATTAAAATAATCACACACACACAAAAGGGGGGAATTTCCCGTTACACGCATGCGACAATTTCGTAACACACAAAATCATTCAACAGACAGAACTCTAGCAAGTTTGACCTTACGCCATCTGTTGATTCAGCAAAGTACTAATGTAAATAAAGTGATTTTAAAAGCAAATCCACGGAAATTAATAGACAGTAAAAATGTTGCCAAAAAATGTACAGTTAATAGACATTTATGAAAGTAAGGAATTTTAGTACCCCTACCTTTCTTCTTAATTTTCGAATTTTATGACACAAAATTCTTAACTTTCTAACTGTTTCTGGGAATATCTCAATTTTTATTTTATGTATTTATATTATTTTCATCTATTTTTAGGCTGTAAAAATTATTTATGCAAGAGCTTTATTAAATCATAACTAGAAATTGTAATAATATAATTAGAATAGTAATTTTGAGTTTTCATTCATTTCACTGCGAATAAATCTTCAGGATATTGAATACAAAAATTAGATAAATGTGTAAATGTATGTGTTTAATGTAATATTTCAGCGTTAAAATTGCAAAGATAAAGCATTTTTAATTAAATAAAATAAACGCTTTTTAACCATTTAACTTTTTGTTTCAATAGTGCGCGTATTTCAATAACAATTTTGGGTTGAATTGTCGAATCGGCCACTTATTCCGCCAAGTGTTTTTTCGCCAAATCGATAAATGCGCCCAATTTTGCTATGCTCCTTAAATAAATTTCTCTTAAAAGTAAACTTTTAACTATATTTTTATAAAATAAACCTGAGCATAAATGATAATACCCTTTTGTATTAACGGTGCGTAGTAACATTACGTAAAATTATTGTACCCTTGACGTATTTCTGACTATTCTTATTGGAGGAGTTTGAATTAAAAAAAAAAACCTTAGGTGTAATCTAAGTTGATAAAAATTACAAATATGTTAGTCTGCGGGAGGAGTTTGAACCTCCAAATCCCACCCTTGTATACGTCACTGGATTATACAATTTATCATCTAAGAATATAAAATGAAATTGTAACACATTTTTCAGAAATAAAACAAACGTATATCTTGATTTTAGACAAATAGATGGCAGCACGATTTACTTATCTTAAAATAATGCAAAACAATAATTATTTATTGTAATAGAATTTTGAGGTGCTGTATAAATTTATAACTCCTTAAAAACTCCTCAAAAATATTTGGTGTCGGTATGGTTTTAAAAGAAATTAAATTGAACTGCAAAAAATAATGACATTGCAAAACAGAGACAACCAAAAATAAAATATCATTTTTGTATTTAAAAAAAATGTTATCTTTTTCTCTATAATATTTATCAAGGACAAGAGAGTGATGTTTTTCAAAAAAAAAAAATGAATGAATTATTCTACAAATATACTGAATAAATTTTCAATAGAAATATGCTTGAAATTGCTAAAATCATTTATATACCCGAGGTAGCGTGGCCGAGTGGTCTAAGGCGCTGGTTTTAGGCACCAGTCTTTCGAGGCGTGGGTTCGAATCCCACCGCTGCCAAGTTGTATATTTTTACCGTACTTTTAAACTTGAGAAATTTTTAATGTATTATTATTATTATTTTTTTTTTTTGTATTCCAAGAAAGGCTGTATTTTTTTCTCCAAGAGACAAAATATTGAATCATTAAGAAAACCGATGCATTTTGTTTCATGAAATAATACCAGCACTTTTTTTTTTAAATCTAGAAGTTTATGTGTGTAAATTTTTAAAAATAATTGTTTCTCAAAAAAAAAAAAAAATAGTTAAATAAATGTTATTTTATTTATAAATAGTAGAATGTATTTTTTCCTATTCATGAAAATATTTTTTTTTTCCAAATATGACAATGCAAATGAGTCCCCCCCCTTATCTTTAATTATTTAAAGGGAAACATGATTATTATCACAAAAGTTACGTCACACAAAATGACAAAATTAAAGTTAGTATTCTTTTTCCTATGTTTGCTTTTTGAAGAATTTCAAGCACGTCGTTAGTTGTGAAAAATTTTCACGTGTTTCAATGGGATCATCTCATTAAATGATGATCTGATTATCTAACATAAATACCGAATTGTTCAGTTTTAAATGTCACTGGAACATACACACTCACACATATATTGACTGTACTACAAATTTTTGAGCTAAAAAGTTACGGATTACAGGTTTGAAAATAATATTTTGTGGGGGAAAAAATTACTATTTTAGAAGAGGCTTGATATGTTATAGGAGTATAGCAGTCATTTAAATCGTACAGTTGTTTAATATACTATAAGGGGGGAAATAATGTTGAGCAATAAGTGTGAAAAGCTTTCATAAGGCTATGAGAATAATGCAAGTGTTTTTTAAATATATATATTTGTTCAGAAAAGAAGTTAAGAAAAAGAAAATTGGATTTTCTAGTTCAGATTCAGCATCTTCAGAATAGATATAGGTAACGCGAAAATGGTTTCTGAAAGAAAAAAAAAGTTAGTTCTGGTAAGATTTTGATGCAGAATTAGATAACGTAATTGATAGGGAAAAATAGTGAGGAAAGAATTGAAAAAAAAAAAGGATTTATCTTCAAATTTCGATTCAAGAGGTTTTAAACACATAGAAGCTTATTTACGTATCTTGTAAAAACAAATGGTTCTCTTTTTTATATGTATATAAAATAATAATAATATAATTAAGTAATTATAAAGGTTTTTTTAGAGTCATGTATAATAAAGGCATATGGACATATTTCATTGTGCTTAAAATACATTAAAAACAAAGCTGAGATTCGCTTTTTTTTAATATTTTGCTTTGAAGCCTTTTACAAATATATATATATATATATATATATATATCTTCCGGTCTGATCTTAAGATTCTTGGGATTTATTAGTCTTCTTTTTAATTTATTTACTGCTATATATATATATATATATATATTAATTTGGTTTATGTTTATTATGTAAGAATAACAGCATTCATTTTGAAAACTTAAGTTTAAAAACAGGAATTTTTTTTTAAATTTTAAATTTGCTTTGAATTTTATTTTGGCTACAATATATAAATACTATGTGCATCAAATTTTATATGTAAGATATTAAATATTTTATTTAAATAATTTAAAATTTTGAAAATTCTCTGAATAATTTAGATTAGAGCTTGAGACTTTGGGCTCTTTTATTTAAATTAAATGTTAAGTAATTTATTGAGGTAAAAGTTAACTGATTCAGTATACTGCTTTTAAGTACATGTTATGATTTTAGTTCTGTAACAAGGGCTATATTAATCATAAAAACGATGCAAAAATCTAAAGATTTAAAAAAAAATAAGGCCCTACAAGATTCTATATGTGCAGATGGTATTCGTATATTTTTTAAAACATTTTGAATAAATATTTAATTAAAAAAAATTAATCTTAAATTTAATCTTAATTTCCTTTTAAAAACAGTCTTTGAAAATTCTGGAGATAGTTAAAATTCTTTAGTTAAAAATTGTTCTGGAATATATGTATTTAACGTCTGAAAATAATACATTTCAGTCACTAAAACTGTACAATTTTAGGATTCACTCTTCTATTGTAATATTTTTATCTTATTATTACTGCATTATATTTTAAATATGTAAAGTAGATGTAAATGCCTTTAATGAAACATTTGTTTTTAGAAAAGAATTGTAAAAAGTATTTACTTTTATTATCCAATCCATTTAGCAATCCAATAATTAAATGCATTGATAATGCGTTAAATAAAACATTCGTTTTTGAGAATTGTGAAAAGTACTCACTTTTATTATCATATTTATTAATGCATTTATTAAATGCCTTTATTGAGTGACATTAAATGTGTTACTAATGCATATATTTGATAACATATTTGCTATTAAAGAAGAATTGTACGTAAAAGTACTTACTATTATCATCATTTAAACCGAAGGAAAAATAAGAAAATAAATCAGTCTATCACTTGTAATTTTTCACAGTCCAAAATCCATAAACCAGTGTGCTTCACTGTATTCTTAAGAACAATGTAAAAATCAAATTTTACTACATTAAAATATTCTTCATATGATTTTTCTGTATAAAAACTTTTTAAACAAAATCTTCCAGGGTTTTTTTTTTTTTTTTTTGAAAAAAAAAAAAATTATTTCACTACTTACAATTTTTTGAGCAAGCGGTTACTGGGGCGTATTGACAAAAAAAAAAATCCTTTTTGTGAACTACAAGGACTATAATAATGGAATTTGGTTTGTATTTTTCTTTTGTTGAATTGAAATCCACTAAGAATGGTTATTTTGGAAAACGACTCTCAACGGGATTACAGGGGGGGGGGGGGATAGTAAAAATTTCGTTTTTTTTCCCCTGTTAGATTTAGACTTGAAATTTGGCTTGCATGTTCATTTTCCAGAGTAGAGATAAACCGAAAATTGGTTTTGCGGGAATCCACTTGGTTATAGGGTTACGAAAGCGCAAACATCATTCTATACTTCAATTTTAGTAAATTTTAGAAAATACAAATTAGAGACGTTCTGCACTTTCTTTTTTTATCAAGAGACGACAAGTATATTTTTAATACAATCGAATTCTTAATGCACGACTTAGATATCAGTAATTTATATCTATATATATAAAGGAGAAAAGCGACTCACTGACTGACTGACTAATCACGATATCTCCGAACTATTCAACTTAAGACTTGAAATTTGGTAGACATGTTCTTTATGAGTAGAGATCGCTAAGAACGATTTTGTGAAATTCGAACCGCAAGGGCGTTACGGGGGTTGAGGGCGTTATAAGTAATTGTTTCCATTTTTATACTATTCAACGTACAATCTTGAAATTGGGTAAGCAGATTCCTTTCATAGAGTAGAGATCAGATATAAAATAAGTTTGGTGAAAATTGACCCCCAAGTGACATTGCGGGGGCTTAGGTGGCGTTATAGATAATTATTTCCATTTTTAAACTATTAGACTCACAGTCTTTAAATTTGGTAAACAGATTCCTTTCATAGAGTAGAGATTAGCTACAAGATGGTTTTTGGAAAGTAACCCCTAAGTAGCGTTGCGGGAAGGGATTAAGGGGCGTAATAGATAAATATTTTCGTTTTTAAACTACTTGACCAACCTGCTTGAAAATTGGTAGACATGTTTCTTTCATGGAGTAAATATCTACTACAAAATGGGTTTTGGGAAAAATGATCCCCAAGGGGTGTTGCGGGGGGTTAAGGGGAAATATAAATAATTATTCCAATTTTTAAAGTATTAGATGCACAATCTTGAAATTTGGTAAACAAATTCCTCTCATAGAATAGAGATACTCCACAAAATGCGTTTCGTGAAAATCGACACCCAAGTGGCGTTGAGGGGCGTATATATTTCAATACAATCGAATTCTTAATGCTAGGACTTAAATATCAATAATTTATACATGTATATAACCAGCAAAAATTTATAAAACATCATGAAATACCCAGCGAAGCTGGCGGGTAACAGCTAGTAATATTATAAATGGGAATGTAAGTTTGTTTGTTTGTTACGCTTTCCTGCCTAAGCCACTAAACTGATTTTAAAAATTCTTTCACCAATGGAAAGCTACATTATCAGGGATTAACATAGGGTATATTTTATTCGCGTATTCCTACGGGAACGGAAACTATACGGGTGAACATCAAACTAAACGCCAAGCTGAACGCTAAATTGAACTAATGACGTCGTTGTTTTGGACTGGGCATGGGCCTCGCCTTTGGTGGGGGCCTCGTTCAATTCTCGACTCTGTCTTAATAAGGTCCTGATCCGGATAATTTTAGTGGTCAAATATTATTCTTCCGAAAACAGGTAATTTCAAACTGTATTTCAGCTGGCAATTGTAAAAAGACTGCATTATGTGATGACCGTCGTACATGTTTAGGCCTAGGCCTAATACCATGAACAATCATTTAACTCATTGAGTCAAAATAGGGACATCGGTCGAGCTGGTTTGTGCCTAGGCTTTTGAGATTGTGTGTCGTGCATATTCATTTGTTTCAAATGTCCTTTTGAACGAGTATTTGACAATGAATGCTATATACTGTTATTTTTTATACTGTCTATCTCTGTGCAAAAGTAGGTAAGGCCTACCTTCGTACAGGGGCCCAGGGCCTCAGAAAATCTTACGGTTTCTTTTGGCCCAGGGCCTCAGAGAGTCTTAAGACATCTCTGGTTTAGGCGTGGCAACCCTCAAACTAGAACGAAATTTGTAAAATATATGTAAGCGTTTTAAGTGTTCTAGGATTCATGATAAGACAATCTTATTATAGTAAAATTATGCATATTTAATATTAACGTCACATTTCGATTTCGCTTGTATTTCTACACTACTTGTTTGTTCGTGTAAAAAAACAATCTTTTTTTCGAGTAGTGTTATTTTTTGGTGTAATTTTCCATATTTCGCTCCATCATTTTACCACCTTACGGATTTGCATAATAAAGATAAAAAATTGAATTCTTATGAATTTTTTCTAACTTTTTAGAAAATAAAATGATAAATGGACGTGCTATTACCATACGAATATAAAAGTTGTTTTTATTATAAGTGGAGAACTTATTTTTAATCATCTAAATACTTTTAAGTTGTGTTTATCAAATACTTATTTATTATAATCATTTTTTTTAATGTAGTCATTTGCAAATGTTTCGTTTGATTTTTATTCTAATAATTATTTATAATAAATATACAAAAGGTTATACTGCAAAAATGCGCTGATATTATTCAAAATTTGAGTATAATTATTTTTTGCCTTTTAGTATATTCACTTCCTGTAACTGTTCATCAGTACATCATCTACTCTTTCAGTGTAGATGTATTTTTTTTATAATATAATATTCTAAAAATTAAGAGCGAATTTTTTTCCAGTCTTCACAATATAACAGAAAATGAATAAATTTGCAAAAAAAGAAAGGAAAAGAAAAAAGTTGAAGGAGACAAAAGTGAACAATTTTTTTCGTAAATTTAATTTTTACTATCTCTATGTTTTTCCTTTTTTTGATTATCATAACGTAATGATGAAACAAGACTCAATAGATGCTTTAGATTTTAACAATAATCTTACTTGATCTACCCATTTAATGTACAATACATTTTACAAAAAGACTGGGCTTAACCTTTTCTTTTAAATTTATAAATAGTCACTAGATGTCGCTAGGGGCCACATGCAAAAAGCTTCATTTGTATTAGAAATGGAAGATTAATTTTTTAAAAATGATTTTTTTTTAATTCGTAGTTTTATTTATCAGCAATCTTATTTTTGTCTTTCCAAAAAAAAAAAAAAAAAAAAGTTGAATTGAAGAGTAAAAATAAACAGAGTATAAAATTAAAAATATGTTTAAAAACTGGAATAATTTCCATAATTGCCAACATTTTAAATTTAATTTAAAAATTATTTTGAAGTAATTTATTTTTTTACAGAATTAACAATTTGAACTTTAAATTATACATTGAAATAAATAAAATAAACTAAAGCAATAATTGATTTATAAATTTATTGTCAATTATTTTAGAGCATTATAGAATAATTTTAGCTTTTTGGGGTCACGGAATTAACCAAAAAAATATAATCTTAGAGATGGAAAAAAATGAAATGCTCTTATTTAGGGTAAATAATATTTCAAATTGATTAATTTTTAATTACATTGGAATATATTGGACAATTTATTCACTGTTTTGTTCCCTATCAATTTTAAATTGCATCAAAAAATCAAAAATGCTTCTATTTTTTTCAAATAAAAAAAAACTGTGTGCAGAACTTATTTCAACTAATGTTAAATTTTACTTTCTCAAAAAATAATTCTTACTTTTCTCTGTTATAGTTAATTGAAACAACTAAATAATCGCTCAGTTTGTTTTACGATACAAACATAATGATCTTTAAAATAATAACAACTTGGCAGCGGTGGGATTCGAACCCACGCCTCGAAAGACTGGTGCCTAAAACCAGCGCCTTAGACCACTCGGCCACGCTACCGATACCAATCACCAGCAGCTAAGGAGAAAAACTGCAAGTTTGTTGAAAGGACTATTTTCTTAAATTTTAAATCTTGATTTTCCTTTCATTTATTATTTTTTCTCAATCGAAATATTAAAATTAAAAATTCATTAATTGAAAATTTTTTGACAAAGGAAACAAATACTCCTTTGAAGGAAGTTATTGACAAACGAAGCTGAAGAGTAATCAAACGTATATATGATGTCAGTTTTGCACTCTCGTTTATTTTCTCAGAGACTTTTCGTAAGTCGAGTAAAAACAGTCACAAATTAACTGATCAACATTAAATTGCAATGTTGCTGACACTCCGAGTGGAGGCTATTAGTCCTTACGTTAGCATGGTATGGAATTTTGGAAAGCTGAATGCTAGCTAAAGTGTCATCCTCGTAACTTATCGGGGGACTTATTAACTTCCTCAGAATTGGGAGGTCGATTGGCATTAGTCCTTGTGTTGCTTCTAATTGCGACTGTAATACATAATTAGGGCATGCATTTTTTTCTCTTCTTCTTTCCCCTGAAATTTAAGATAATCTGTACTTCTTTAGAATAGATTTAAGTTTTTAATTTTCAGTTTGATTCTTTTATTTCATAAATTTTTTTTTACACCCACACAATTTTTATTTTATCTCTCAGAGGAATTTTATTTTAATTGATGAAGACGGCTTATAACTACTAACTAAAATTAGATTTCACGCGCGAGAGCGTGCGATCACTTTTACCCAGGCGGCTTATGTGGCCGCGGTAGCCTAGTGGTCACATAAGCCGTCTGGGTAAAAGGATCATGGCTGGCGTGTCATGAGTTCGAGCCCAGTACCACTGAAGATCCGCCGTGTAGGGGAGCGATGCACGTTAAATCCATCGAGAGCTCAAACGTCCTCCCGTTGGAGTGGTAGTTAGGAGAGTGGTGTCAGCTCAGGTGTAGTCCTCGTCACTTGACCATGGTTCAAATTTCGAGGTCCGTCGCCAAAAGCCCCCGTGTAGCTGAATAGTGAGACGTTAATATTCACTCACTCACACTCCCCCAAAGCTTCAAGTTTCCAAAAATGCATAAAAAAAAATTGTAGAATGTTGAGGAGCCCCAATAAAGAGTCCCCAAGGAATTTTTATACAGGCCCTCTCAGTCAGCACTTTTCAAATTCATTTCGTGAGAGCTCGCAACCCATGCTTTATGCATTAATTTTTCTATATGAAAACATATGAGGTACATGAGATTCGAGCAGACGATCCAACAATTCATAGAATCAGAGATCCTTCTCAACTTCTTAGGTTTACATTTTCTTATTTAGATTATTGAAAATATATTCAGAGTATTTTTCAAAATATATTAGGGAAGAGGGAGAGGGGGTGTACCCTCTGTTTGCCTAAAACACAAATCCGCCAAAAGGCGGGCCGAACCCTATTGAACAAATTATTCAACTGTTCATACTCATATAGTTCAAATTTACATGTATTATGTAGTTTTAAAGTATTCGTATAGCCAAGAATAAATTTATTTAAAAAAATATCCTAGCGCCATCAGTTGCAGCTAATCTTAACTATATCAAACATTTATTACAGCATCATGAAAAACTTATTTATTTATTTATATATACATAAATAAATAAGAGAGAGAGATAACTTAGAGATTTCTACACTTTATTTACGAAAATAAAGGCGATTTGATATGCGATCCAGTTGTTTGTTAACATTTCGCTCTAAAGCACAGGTTCCCAAACTTTTTTGCCTCCTAGACACCTTGGCATGTTTTTTGGTTTGGCGTAGACCCCCTACTTACTAATACTGAATTTTTTACAAATTTATCAATTTAAATGTCTTTTTGACAGCTGGTATAGTGCTACTTTAAAAGATTTAAATTTCTAACTGTAGTGAAGTATAGTGTTCAAAACTTAAGAAGCACATATTAATTAATGAAATTAAAATTTAATTAATGCATAAAATAACTGAACAAATTCTTTTAATGGGGGGGGGGATGGATCTAATGTTCCAATAACAAATTTTCCACATTTGGCATCAATCTTGTCAGATTTAACTCTAATCGATAAAAGTGTCCAATCTTATTTTTCTTTCTTTTTTTCTTCTGGAGTTTGGCAACCTTGCTGAAACTCCTCACTAGGAAAAGCAATTAAAAACTTTCTCAAGATATTCCATTATTAGGGATAAATAATAGGAATATCTTTTTGAAGCCAAAAAATGCTAATATCACACAGTTTCTAAACTTTACTTCAATATCTTCACTAGAGTCTATTCCTATCAATTCCTGTCGTAATATGACATTCTTCTTTCGATGTGACCGTATGAATTCATTGCCTACTATGGTATTACTATAATCAAAAAAGTAGGTTAAAATGTCATTTTCTGGGCAGATTCTCGGTGACAAATTGAGAAACTGGGAAAATTTTCAACTTTAATTTTTTACTCCTTTAGCTTAATTCTGGCAAAAAACGCCGAAATGATGGTCGTTTTAATAAAATTTATGCTGTAGCCTAGGAACAACAAATTAATTTCATTAAATTTAGTCATGATCTGATTAAATGAGAGCCATCATCGTAGACCCTCCATTAATACTTCATAGACCTCCAATTTATTTTTCACTGCTGTGGACCCCTTGAAGGTCGTCATAGACCCCTGGGGGTCCATATAGACCACTTTGGGAATCACTGCTCTAAAGCAATGCAATTGGTGACGGACCTTGGAGTTTTGAATCACGGTCAAGTGACGAGGACTAGAAGGCATTCCAATCTCCAAACTTCCACACCATACCAAAATGATTACAGAAAAGGAATGCAAAAGCTTTTTTCCACTAGGAAATCGGGACATTCATCAAAATAAAAGAAAAATTGTGGAAGAATTTATTTATTGCTTTGGAAAGAACATCACAGAGGTTTTTTTTTATAACTTTTTAGAATTACTGCTCTTTTTATGCGAAACATCGATTAAACTTCTATTTAAATCCAGCATTGACGGAAAAAAATATTTATCATCAATAGTGTCAGTACAGTCACCAAAATGGCAACTAGGACTTTAGGCAACAGTATTGGTATATGGCCAACTTAAAATTAAGCCTTTCTTTATTCCGCCAAGGGAAACAGCATTTGATGTTCCTTTCGATCTTTTTTCATTGAAATATAATTTTGATCAGAAAAAAAGAAGAAAATCAGCATATTGCTTTGGATTTCTTTTACTAATAAAACTTCATTATCTCTCGTTTGGAAAAAGAAAATATATAACACTTGCTATAAGTTTAAAATTGGTATAAAGTAATACGAAAATTCTAATTCGTTCCTTAAGTTAAACTGGATTTACCAGAAAGAAGGCCCGCAGTTCACATGTTCTTAAAAAGATTAGGAATTTTTTTGTCACTTAACTTTTACTTCATGTCTTACTTCTTTTTTAGATAAGCAACCGTGCCATCACTACTTTTCGACCTCGACGGAATCCGTTTTCATGTTACAGCGTCAAATTTAAAAATCTCGCTTTGGCGAAATTTTAAAATCGTCAGGTGAGAGTTATATTTAAGTCGCACCATAAAGCTACATGAGAAAGGATTTTTGGCGATGGACCTCACAATTTTGAACTCTGGTCAAGTAATGAGGACGATACCTGAGCTGGCAACCTCTCTCCTAACTTCCATAACACAAATAGGAGAATGTTTGATACAGGATAGATTAAATGTATAGCGGCCCCGTCTACAAGGCGAGTCATCAACGGCACTGGGCTCGAACTCATGACACGCCCCAGCTATGAGTCCGTTACCTTGACCTCTAATCTGCCACAGCCACCTTAAAATCGCCAAGGGATGCACCCTTCTCTTTACAAAAGTTTCTTTTCCATATTATCCTTTCGTGTTTGAAAGGAAAAAAAAACGTATATATCGTTATTATATTCACACAATTAATATGTGACCAAACAATAATAATGATTTTACGCGACTTTTTAAAGCGTACGCTATTATTACTGATATATCATAAATTAGACAATATGCTCTCTACGCTAGCTAAGGGATTTTGATTTTTGACTGTGATTTATGGCGTGTGGATTATTCCATTTATACGAATAGTTTAACAAGATCCGAACACGCGAGTGTTTGAAACATGTATTACTAATTTTATATCGTTGACCATTCAATTACCGCGGCTCATTTTTTTTCTTCTTTTCTTAATGTCTATCTCAATCACAGATATGCATTTGTATTTATTGACTATTCATATTGAGGAGTAAGCTACCGCTGTATCAGCCTATCAATGATACGGGATCCCTTAGATACAAGGGCTCCCACTTTCAAATAAGTTTTATTAAAGTGATAATTTTTGTTTATTTTTTAAAAAAGGGGCCCCAGGGAATTTTGATACAGGGCTCACTCAGGACTAGCTACGTCAGAGGTACTAGTCAATTACTATTTAGTAAATAGTATTACTTGTAACAAATAGTAAATCAACGTGTGTTTTAGGCACATCTTGTCCAAATATAAGCCCACCAGTCAATAAAACAAAACCAACAATCACAAAAACAAGAAGAAAAAATAATGAAAACCTTACTTGATACGCATCGACTGTGACTAAAAACTGACGATGGGGTCGAGGCAACAACTGCGAGAATTTTCTCCAAATAGATGCAGTGCTAATCGTTTAGTGCCTTCACTACCATCCAGTGTCAGGAATTTGAGTTTCAGCCAGATGAAGATGCTATTCGGGTTATCATTTGCTACTCAAATGGAACGCATAATTGAAAGGGTTGACAGTTAATGGTTCTCAAGTCAAATCAGTTTGCTACGAGATTCGAAGATTCATTGTGCAACGAGAAGTGCAAGTACAACAGAACATAAATCAAATGCTTTTCAAATTAATTTGGTACTAATCTGAAGTGTAGGTTCATATTAAGGTTGGAGCTTGCGAGACATCCGATTGAAGAATTTGCAGAATTTCACAATATTAGGTCTGCTGAGGATTAAAATATGTACAGTGAAAATTAAGATAGATTAGTTTTTTATTCGATCTGGTGCTTTTGGAATTTTGGTCCATAAAGAAATATCCAGTGAAAGTAGAAAATAAAAAATATGACACGAGCTGTAGAAATTAGGGCTGCCTTTGCTCTAATATTAGAAAAACCGTTTCCAAACTTGGAATATTTGGGGGGGGGGAGTAGGGAAAGTAAGGGCTTCTCAGTTATCAAAATTCAAATTATTATTAATTATCGTGATTGTGTTACTAATATTCCTTTCAAATTATTAATCCTTAATGACTGTAATTATTAAATTCCCTCATAATTTTTCATTTGAGCGCTGAATAATTTTTGACTTTATGTATTGAAGAATAGAAGTGTGTTTCTAACTGAAGACAATGCAATCTTTTGTGATATGCAAATGGCCCAAAGAAAGTTAAAGGGGGAAATAAAAGACAGGATAGAAAGAAAATTTAAAAAAAAATACTTTTCCTGAAGATAATTTTGAAACCTGCTGGAGAGAGAGGACGTTTTCTAACTCTTCCGGATCGAAGGAGAAGACTCACTGCTGTACCTCACTTGTTGAGGATTATTTTGTCACATCAGGAACAAGAAAATATCAGCTACTACTGTGCGAAGACGTCTTCGGAATCCACGTCTGTAAGAAAAAGACCAATTGTCCAGAACCGACCCAGAACCATCCAGAACCGATGACAAAGATGTGCTTAGTTATGCTGGGCAAGAAAACACGTTTTCTGAACGAGAGAGAGCAATGGGCTTCTGTGCTCTTCACAAACAGAATCCAAGTTCACGTAAGAGAGTAATTCTGGAAAGATGCTAATCTAGAGGAAAGAACGCATCAAATGTGTATGAGAACATTCTAATAATGTTGAAAGACACAGCTACAGAGATAGTGGAATCATAGTTTGGACCTGGATCTCTCTCATTGTTAATATACTGACCTGTATGTGCTCCATGGAGAGATTCTGTCCCGTGTGAGATATTCCTCACCGGTATATTCCACATATATGCTGTTTTGGCTTGGTAATAAATTCATTTTCATTATTTGAGGATAGCAGTTTGGAGCGAATAGAATGGTCAGCTCAATCTCCAGACCAGGGGTGGCCAACCTTTTTAGGAAGAGTGCCACTGCTTGATGAGAAAAAAAATTATACGTGTCACTTCAACTTTTTCAACAAACAAACATGGAAAAAGAAAATTATTTATAGGCTTATTATGGGAGTTTTGCTCAAATGGCACATTTTTTAATGCAAATTTAAAAATGTAATAAATAAGATTAAAGTGTACAAACTTAGGCTTTATTGTTAATTAGCTTCTTACAAGTTCAATCATTTAGGTTAGGTATAAAATAAAAATGAGTAACTTAAATAATTTAATTCAAACTAATTATTAAACACTAAGTATCTACTTAAAGACACTTTTGAATTACTTCTTTTTTATTACCCAGTCATCTATATTAGGATTAGCTGCTACAGAAGCTAACAAAATTAGGTTATTCTAGGTGCACATTAGCTAGAGTTTTTTGAGATATTTATTTTATTAAGATCTAGCAGAAAACATTTATTCACAAACATATTTTGATCCAAATTTTGAGGATTTGTGTCTGAGACAACCCCCATTTCAATAAAATTGTAAAAAGTATACCTTTTCAAAAAATTTCTGTAAGTCCATGCGTGCTTTTGCTACAACTCCATTGTCCCACACTGCAGAACGCGTGCCGCGGGTTGGCCACCCCTGCTCCAGACCTTTATTCGATAGAGCAGAGGTCTTCAACCTGTGAACCGTGGTATCCTAGAATTCCGTGGAACTTTGACAAGGGTTTCGTAAGAGTTCTCAATTTACTTAAAGCGACAAAATTTTAGTCTAATTTTAATTTTTATATGCGACCAAATCTTTAAAGGGAGAATTCGCTTGTAAAAATAAATATAAATAAACATTTTATGGATAAAATAGAAGTTTAAATTAAAAATTAGATGCATGAATGGATAAATTAGAAGGCTTGTCAATGAAGGAAAAAGAACAACTTATCTACAAATCGTCTTGCTCATTTAACTCATGTTTATGGATTTAAGGAGATAAAAATATAAATATATTTTAAAAAAAAATTTTTAGCGTTGAGCCTTTTCTTTATCACGTGCAAAACAAAAAAGTCAACTTATGTCTTTGAGAATCCGATTTTAGGATAATAATTTTTAATCCTCTATTACTAAAGTGTATAATTAATACATTACTGTTTTCAACCATTAGTTAATGAATTTAATTAATCAAATTTATTTATAATATTTTTTTTTTCTTTTGATGCACTTTATTGATATTATATATATATATATATATATATATATATATATATATACACATTTAAGACATCTCACAACATTCAATCATTACTGTTACGTTACTATATTTCATTCCCTTTCAAAAGGTTGCTTGATCTAGTTATGCATTCACTAAATTAGCTCCAAGAGCAGGAAACGAAGGTAGTGTCATTATTTCACGAATTGAATCGACTGTGACTGAAAACTGAGAAAGAATGCAACAAGGTAACAGCTGCGAGAGCTTTCTCCAAATAGACCCAGTGCTAATCGTTCAATGCATCCACTGCTATCTTATGTCTACAAATTGAGTCTCAGCCAGATACAAGGCTATTAAGGTTATCATCTGCCTCTTAGATGGAACTCTCATTTGAAATCGTAGACAACACAAATAGTCAATGGTTTTCAAACCAAATCAGAGTAGCACAATCTGAAGAGTGATTGTATATTCAGATGTGCAGGTACAATAGTACATAAATCAAACACTTTTCAAAATAATCCGGTACTAATCATCTATGTGTGGATTACAGTTGAGAAGTTCGTTATCCGTGTTGGTATTGTCAAGCTTGTGCTTTTAAATATCTTGAAATGACAGATTGTCTTGTTTTACTAATGTTGTTTTGGTGTTCTATAAAGAATTGGTTGTGGTAATCCTTGGAATGTTAAACCATAATATTACCTCAGCCGGTGCTCTACATTTGATGATAAAGTATTAATTTTGATTCATCTGAACGTTGTTCTATATTGCTGTTAGAAGGCATAGGAAAAAATGTTTGTAATTCTAAGTCGTGATCAAGTGACGAAGACGATACCTTAACGGCAACTTCATTCTCCGGTTCCTCACTGTGCTGTAGAACACTTTGAGCCAAGATGAGTCAAAAATGTGCAGGAATTATTGTATTCCTCTTAACAGTCTTTAGTAGAATCATGATTTGGAATAAACGTCGCCAACTATAAAGCTTGTAGCCATGACTAATGTTATTACAAACGATGGGTAGCAACAAGAAAAAACTGCATAAGCTTAAAACCTAAAATTTAAAAATATTTCTGTAGAGAGTAGTTTTTATTTCTAAAGTAGCTGTTATTAAATACTTTGATTGATATTAAGCTTTTATTTACAACAGAATGAAATTGTGGAGAGGATAAATAATTGAGTACCTAATAAATTACAAGAGAAAAAATTAGTTCCAAGTTTAGTTGCGCAATATTCATAAATGTAGTGGAGCTTTAAAAATATCAGTTACACTGATAAATTATTTTATATATGCCGTGTATGGGAGCGATGCACGTTAAATCTGTCGAGAGCGCAAACATCCTCCAGTTGGTGTGGTGTGAGAGTGGTGCCAGCTCATGTGTCGTCCTCGTCACTTTTGACCATGGTTCAAAATTACGAAGTCCGTCGTCCAAAGCTTTCGTGTAGCGAACAGTGCGACGTTCTTATGGTCGCGGTAGCCAAGTGGTCAAGGTATTGGATCATGACAGGCATGTCATGAGTTTGAGCCCAGTACCGCTAAAGACACGCCGTGTAGGGCAGAGATGCACGTTAAATCTAACGAGAGCTCAAACGTCCTCCCGTTGGTGTGGTGTGGTAGTTAGGAGAGGGGGTGCCAGCACAGGTGTCGTCCGCGTCACTTAACCATGGTTCAAAATTACGCGGTTTGTCTCCAAAAGCTCTCGTGTATATAGCTGAACAGGGTGACGTTAATATTCACTCACTCTCTCCACCTGACCGGCACAGAGCGTTCTGTAACGCTGAGGTTTTCCTAAAATAGAATCCCTTGAAAGTATATATGATTCGGTTTTTTATTCCTCCTTTTTTAAAGTAAACAATAATGATAGCAAGAGTTTTTTCTATGTATTGTTAATTTTTCTTTTCTTTTAATGACTTACATAATAGGAAAACACAATCTGTACATAATCGGGTGCAATTTAAATTAATATCACTTTTGTTTCATTGTGTATTTTCTGTCAGGATTTTAAATCTAGCTGAATAAATTAGAGTTGGAGCAAATAACAGCTAATTTTAAAAAAAAAATTGTAAACATAACATAAAATACAGTAAAGTCTGCTTGAGGCTATATTAGTGTACCAAAATTATTTAATATAAAACGTCACTATAGACAGCATAAGCACAAGAACATAGTATTCCTGCTACGAAAAGAAATTGAGAAAACTATTACGGAATTACATATACTATGACACGAGGCCTATTTATAAGAAATAGCTCTTGATTGGAAAAGAGCATGGCATCCTTGCAGGGGCACATATAAGCGATATGAGACCTCACCATGTGTAAGTAAAACTCATAAAAGGTTTTCAATAGTCCCATTAACAAAGCTAGCATTTTTAAAAAAGGCCCCCCCCCAAGGAATTCTTGATACAGGGCCCACATGGGATTCACTACGCCAGTGCATCCTTGATATAGAACAGTGATTCCCAAAGTGGTCTATATGGACCCCCGGGGATCTATGACAGCCTGCAAGGGGTCTACATCAGCAGGAAAAAAAATTTGGGGGTCCATGAAGTTTAAATTGGGGTCTATGATTGGGACTCTCATTTAACCAGTTTTTAGCTTTAATTTTAATTTTTAATGAATGTAATAAATATTTCATATACACAGGGGTGTTGCTTATTTACATACGTAATATTTTATTATAATATAAATACATCTATTTATCTCAAATTATGGAATATCGCGAGAAAGGTTTTAATTGTTTTTCCAAGTGAAAAGGAATTTCAGCGCGATTGCCAATCTCCTAACGAAAAAAAAAAGAAGAAAAAAAGACTAGGTTTATATATAATAGGGCGGAGATTTAGGATTCAACCTAATAAAATTGGTGCCAAATGTTGAAAATTTGTTATAGAGCATCAGATTCATCCCTCCCATTAAAACCATTTGCTTACTGCTCAGTTATTTTGTGTAACAGGTACTGAATTTTAATTTAAATAATAAATGTTTAAAATTAAGATGTGTTTGTTTTCTTAAGTTTTTCACACTACAGTTAAAAATTTTAATCTTTTAAAGTAAGTAGCTTTGTACCAGCTATGAAAAACACATTTAAGTTGACGAATTTGCAAAAATTCAATAGTAAGTACGGAGGGGTCTACCCCAAACCGGAAAACATGGCAAGGGGTCTATGAGTCAAAATAGTTTGGGAAACTATGATATATAGAATAAGGAAAGTCTTTGTTCTTTTTTTTCTTTCAGTATACCATGTTTAAAACTTCTGCTTGCAACTTTTTTATGAAAATTTTTGTTTGCTGTAGATAATAGTTGGGATGGGATATTTTGGTTTAAAGTAAACGTTCCTTCTTGAACTTATTTCGATTTCAATGCTAGAGACTTACAGTGATTTGTCGAAATGTGTGTGTTGAAACATATAAATGGACTTCTCATGGCACAATTTAGATTTTATTTTTACATGCTATTTCAAATTTTATTAGTGTTAACTCATTATACCATTTTGCCAGTTAATTGAGATAAACCAATTCTGAAATTTTGAAAATATGTTTTCTTAGTTTAAAAACTTCTAATTTGATGAACATTATTGAAACGCATAGATTCATTAATAGTTTATTTATGTTGAAGTCAAAAGAGCAAAACAAATGGTATTGGCGACGGACCTAGTAATTTTGAACCATGATCTGTTACGCACTCATGAAAACCATTAAATATTACATAATCAGCAAGTGGAATTTTCGGTCTTACTTACATTTTTAAAGAATCCTTTTCGCTTGCAGTATTTGGCATCGTAAAATACACAGTTTTATGAAATCATTCTTTTGAAAAAAAAAAGGGGGGGGGGAGTTACTGACTAAAAGATAAATAGATCTTTCTATAAATGCTTTAAAAAATAGTTCACGCTGAAGACGTGTTATTCTTTGCTTTTATTCCATCATTCAAGCTTGTTTATTTCACATATTTTTAATAAGGCATTTTCATCACCATACTGGTACATACATACATCACAGCAAACAACTAATTTAATTTTTAAAAAAAGAGCAATGAATTAATAAATTCATGTTTTTTTTTAGAGAAATATAAAAGAATTAATTACAATCAAAACGTCGGCTCCGATTGAAAACCTAGAAGCCAAAGAACCAAAGATGTTGATACATTCTTTTTACTCGGATGGCTCTAATGAAGTCTCATAGGCCACAGTGGTTCAGAGATTTTGAGTGACAGTTGATTAGCAAATGGTCTTTTAAGGGGGAGGACCATCACAAAGGCGGCCTTGTGCCGGCTTGACCCTGTGGTCTTCATCCTGAAAGGGGACCTCGAGGGTTATTAGCAATTTCCTTATTTCTTTTCAGCTTTTTTTGCACAATATTGCAGTGGTGACACTAAATAACAGTCGCTTAAAGTCGAGACATCATTTATTATAGGGACTGTTTAGGGCGTCTTGAGCTTGAAGCGTTTCGAATTACTTAACTTTACCGCAATAACAGTTGCAACGATTGATTGCAGTTTAGAAAATAAAACGTTTTTTTATGAACAGATCTGGTTTGGGGGAAAGTTTCTAAGACTTGAGAGGCATGCGGCCATAGTTAGGACAGTCATGTCAAGCCCAAAATCATGTAGTCTTCGTATACATCAATCAAGCACCCCAGAGTTAGAACAGATACTGCATTGTTTTATGTTAGAAGATGATTTGAATGTCAAACACACTAGTCGGCTAAAACAGCGATGAGCAGTGAAGGCCCTCCAAAAGGCAATTATCCAGCCTACCGTAGATTTTGAAACAAGAGTGTTTCATTTCTTGGGATATGTAAAATGTATAATTGTGGAAAATTTACATAAAATTATTGAAAAAACATTTGTATCTGAAGAGAAAAGAAAAAGAAATTCCTCCTAATAAATACATTTTAAAATATTAAAACATGTTCATTTACTTTTATATTTGGGTTGAAATAAAAATTGAAAAACAAGAAATATATATAGGGATCACAGCTGTGTTCATTGCATAAACATCTCAGAAACTTGCGAACATATTATTTTCCAGACTTTATTGCGTTTTATAATAAATTATATTAATCTGCCAAAAAATTGTTTCTCTCTTTTTGACTCACTCCCAAAAATATTTCCTATCACTATGTCAGTTAAAAGTAAAATATTAAATAGTTAATGTTAATAATTGAATTATTCCCTTTATTATAGCTATGGTACACTTCCTTTGATTCTGTTAGTTGCGAATGATTTACTAAAAATATAATGGGACTATGGTGGCTCATTCTGTGTTTTTTTCAATTCCTACTATTTGTTCACTCTCCCTCTCTCTCTCTATATATGTATATATTTATTTATATATTTATACATCTTGTTTAAATTTTCAATCGTTAATAAAATACTTTCTATTCATCCATTCAAGTTCAAATACATTTTCTTAACTTGTAGTGGAGGACACTTGATGATAATACAGTTTTTCAAATATAAATTCATTAATTAATGAATAATTAGTACAAACAAAAATAATAATCCAACACCATATATAAAAAGGAAAATCTCTTGCTGTGTCACTGTAATGCAATGTTTTGCGCGTTGGGTTTCTAATTCAAAGGTCGTGAGTTCAAATCTCACCTAATTTCTGAGAATGTGATTTCTTTTTACTGCACAATTTTATTGGAATAATTAAATTTAATTAATTAATAAATAGTAACAAACAAAAATAATAGTCCAACACCATATATAGAAAGGAAAATGGAAAATCGCTTTCTATTTTGCCACTTAATATTATGTGATTCTGTTATATATATATATATATATATATACATATTTATTTTTTTGTAATTATTTAATAAAAAGTAACTAAAATAAAAATTTTCTTTTTGACCTAAGTAGGAATAGACTTAAGTTTTTTTTATATAACCTGTTTTACATTTATGGAAAATTGTTCGAATTATAATTTAGTATCACTATTTGGCAACATTTGACAACAACAAAATTATGTCGATGTAAAGGAAAACAAAAGAAGCTTTCGTAAACTTTAATAGTTTTTATATATTTTATTAATTATTGGTGATTTTATATATATATATATATATTAAGTTTTCTTTTTAAATAAGCGCAAGAGAAAATCACTAGAAAACGATTGCTATTGCTCCACAAAAGCATTGGTTATTTAAAATTACTTGACAATATCTGATTTTTGTTCGAAATGTGATTTTCATCTCAAGAATATTAAGTTAAATAAAGATATCTAATTTATACAAAGGTAGTAAAAGCCTTTTCCCTTTTTTGAAATTTGTTTTATCACAGCATAAGTGCTACATAACTTTTAAAAACATTTTGAATCTGAAGAAAACCTTCTAAAGATAAGTTTGTTGTTTCATATTGTAAAATATTTAGTTCTATTTAAATTGCTTTTCCTTATTTTGAGCTAATTTTTAAACAACTATTTAGATTATACAGTAGTTGTACAAAAAAAAATTTTTTTAGGTTAAAAATTATATTCCATATTAATATTGTCTGCTTTAATTCAATATATAATTCATGTAACTCTAATTTATCCAATTTTTTAAATTTATTTGCTGACTCATTTGTTGTTAAAGTTATGTTGCTTAAGTTGACATCTTTTGAAATCATTCTAAAAATAATTTTTTTTTCTGTTGGAGAAATGAATACATTTAAAATGTATTTATTAAAACGAAATTCTTTTTAAGCAAACGTTTATTTGTGACGTGCCATGAAAAATAATCTTCCATTAACGAAACACCGCTTTAAAATGTTTTATTTTTCTAGCAATATGAAAAATATAAGTTCTTCAAAAACATACAAACTTTTATTCTAAATTTTTTAAATACATTACTTGAAACTAAATGCTGAACCTTTCAAAAGTCAAATATGCAGACTGAATTCAAACTCCATGAGTCGGAAAAATAAAAAATAATAATAATAACTAAAGAATTCATTCTGAATTTGACAATTTTAGCGGTGCATCAAACACAAAATGTCCCGCGCGGGTTCCTGTAAATCCTCAAATAAACTAAACCCTTGCTCTAATATGAAAGATTTTATTATACATTCTGCGATTTATTTGACGTTGTGAACTGAACACCAGTGCGAATGAGAGAAAAGAAAGTTCGAAGGTGAAAAAAAAAGGTAGAAAAAAATCGTTTGGTTCGTGATCGGCCATTCACTCGAACAGCTAAACTCGGCATTCGAGACTCAACGCATGTAAAGAAAAGGTGTCAACAAAACATGACTTTTTGCTTTTGAACTATAGAAGAAAGGATGCCGACACTCAATATCTCATGTAAACACTAACTTGGGTGTTCCTTTTTTTGAATTCCGCGTGATAGATTGCAGCTCGCTTTCGAACGTTATTGTGTTCTGAAGATTACAGAATGACTAGCTTTTCGTTCTTCCATATTTTAGAGGAGTAAGGAATTATTTATGTGTATTAGACATTGCTATTAAGCTGTGTAAGAGAAAAATCTTTAAATTAATTTTCCATTCTTAAATCACAAATTTGCACATTAGCATATATAAATAATAAATTCAGACAAATTTCATTCTATATGTAATTTAAATACTTTAAATGAAAACTGATTTATCCAAACAAAGAGGATCATTTCAACATACTTTAACCTTTAAAACAGCGCTATGTAGAATTCAAGAAATGCATTTTTTTTTTCATTTAATAAAACTAATATAATTCCGATTACAGTAAAAATAAATTGTAATGAAATTTCTATCAAAAAACAGAATAATTAGCTTTCTTTAAATTTCGAAAATGATTAACTTCATTCTCAATGAAATTTAACTATCGTTCTAAATCAGTACTTACTTATAAAGGTGTAAAACAGAAAATTTATGATTTACAAAAGATTTTTATCATTGTTTACATAGATAAAGTGCCTGGTAATAATGCTATAATTTGTAAATATTTTTATAATAATATGATTAGTGAACACTTTTTAAACAATGAATCTTTTAAAAGATTGGACTTGTCAGATAAAGAAATTACTAATCGAATTACTGCTATATATAGAAAATTGGGTGTTTCCATTCATAAGATTAAGTTTCCATATATATTTTTAACACCTAAATTTCATAAAAATCCTGTTAAATTTAGAACAGTAACAAATGGTTTTAAAACTTATATCACTGCTGCAGGTAAAAAAATATTGCATAATATTATACAAGAATTCACCAATAATCAATGTAATAAAGCTATAATTAAAAATAGTAAAGAAATTATAGATTTTTTTAAAAATAAAAATATTTATTCAGTTCATAGTTATGACTTTGAAGATCTTTTTAATTCCATTAATATCAATCATATAATTAGGTAATTTTAGATAATCATAGAAATTATAACCTTAATATTAATTTACAAAAAATTAGAACTCTAATAAATTTAGTCCTAAAAGAAAACTACATTAATTTTAATGGTTCTCTGTACAAACAAACCAAAGATTTGCCTCAAGGTGGCCCTGCTAGCAATAGTTTGGCTAATTTATATTTACACTTTTACGAAAATAATTATATTATTAATAATGATTATTACATATTTAGATACATAGATGACCTAATTATTTTTGGTAAAAATAATAATTTCAACCCCATTATTAATTTTTATCCGGAAAATTTAAAGCTAATTAAAATTAATAGTAATCCAGTTAAAACTAATTACTTGGATGTATCATTGTGTATTAAGGACTATAAATTACATAGCAATATTTATGATAAAAGAGTTGATTTCAATTTTAACATTCTTAAAGTGCCTTACTAGAATTCCAACATTTTATATCAATATATAGAAATATTATTTTCAATTATATTTATCGTAATAACGTATTAGTTAGTGATAAATTTAATATATATTTAAATCTTAATAACTTTATTGAACATTGTATGGAACACAGATACCCTCCTAAATTTATAAAAAACCTAACAGTTAATTAAAAAAGTTATCAGTTGTACAGTTTATAGATAGATGGCGCCTGTAGCTAAGTAAAATAGCAATATTATATTTTCTTAAAAATTAATTGTATATGTCTGGGTGGTACTTTTACTTTCTATAAATTTTAAAATAAAATATAGAGTTTTTAAATGTGTATATATAGTATTAATGCTATTTTATCAAAACTTAATAATTTTATGCGATACTGTTATTGTCCATAGCCGGGGAATATGAGTCACGTGGTAAGTCTTTATCTAATAGTTTAACTTTGATTTTAAATATTTTAGTAATTATTACAGGATATAATATTATCGTTTTACATTAATAGATTACGGTTTTATCTATAATGATAGTTAAACTTCTCTAGAAATTTATTGCTCTTTCCCTATGGCCCAGAGTATTGGCAAATTCAGGTGAAGGTTGGCTGGCCGAAAAACATTGTTTAAACCTGCATTCCTGGTTCCTAAGGCTTGGAGTTTGCTCTAGTATTTCTGTGGCTAAATCTATTCGGTCATGACTATAGTTATCTTAGGTATATAACTATTTTTGTAATATATATATATAATCACTTAAATATTTTTTTTAACATAAAGCAACGAAGTAATTAAATTTGAATCTCCAAGATAAATGATTCAATAATTTTTGGTAGAATCTCAGTTTTAATCAACCTGTTAATCATTTTTAATATATTTTATGTTACTTTTTTAATGCTAATTCTTTATTCCAACTACAGGTAAAAATAAATAATTCTAAGTATTTATTGTATTTTTTCTTCTTCTTTCTTCAACGCAAATATACTTATTTTGATTATTGCTGGTTTTTAAACTTATTAAATGTTTAATAATAATAACATCATTAATTGTGGAATTACTACAGTCATTCAAATATATTCCATTGGGTTAGTTGATTCTATATTTTTATTTTTATAGAAAAACAATTGCAAACTGATCAACTTTTTAGAAAATTGTATATATTTTTTTTTTTTATTCATTCTCAACATTTCAAGAATAAGATTGCTTCACTTTTATACTAAATGATTCATATTTTTTTCCCCAGATGTTATAACTTTTAAATCGGTAATTTCTACTGGGTTTAACACCGCGAATGAAATATAAAGTTTCTTGCAAGAAGAATGAAAAATTGTTGGATGCATTTTAAAATGCTTTTTCCTAACACGATGCTGTAAAACTAGCAAGAAAGTGATCCACCAATTTCCAATTATAGATTTCAGAAAAAGACTAAAAAACAGACTAATAAAAAAACCGCCCGAACAGGGACTCGAACCCTGGACCGTTAGGTTAAAAGCCTAACGCTCTACCGACTGAGCTATCCGGGCTCGAAGACAATTTGATTTCTTATCTTCTACTCAGGGCAAGCGCGTTTACGACTACTTGATATTTTTGCTTTGTGTGCAATTAACAGGACTGAAATATAAAATAAGGAATACTATGTAGTATTCAGGTTCAATAGCCTTGGATTCTTTTTCTAACGCAAACATCCAATTTAAAATTAAAGTAAATATTTAATTAATCGAACAAATTTCTTAGAATTGTTAATCAGAAATTCAAGAGGGAAAAAAAGCAGAAATCATTATTTTACTCAACAAAATTCGACCTAAAAATGACATAAGAAAATTCATAAATAAATAAATTAATTACAACAAAAAAATAAGTATTAAATTGCGAATCACCATAAAACAGTTATCGCAATACCTGGGAAAAATATTTAAAGTATTTTTATGTTTCGTAACTCATCTGTAAATACACAGTTGCTAATACTCCAGTCTTCTTATTTAGAACTCGTACCTAAATTTGTCAGGTATTTTGTCAATAGGCGTCGCGAGCGTTGCCAAAAACCAGAAATAAAAGATGCATAAAAATTGCGTGGAGAAAGAAGCATTTGAAGCCTGTCTCTAGAACTGTTCTGAAGGATTTAAAAATCAACATTCAGCGTAACGTATTCGTATTTGACACGTTTTCGTATAATGTTCTCTCTGAAATCGGCTTTTAGTAAACTTGCCAAACGATTAAAGTGGTGCAAGAGTTGAAGAGATATTAACGCAACATTTAACGAATTTTTTGAGAATTAAATAGGTTGAATTTCTAATTTAAAATGCATTTATTAGCAACAATTTTTTTGGAAAAATTATTTGTGTGTGTGTTATTTTTTGTGTTGCTTTTTCTGTAATCATGAATGAGTATTTGCCTCGGTACTACACATATGTACAATAAATATTAAAAATATAAATATAATAAAACAATCCAAGCAAATAAGCAAAGGAATGCAATTTACTTATCAGTTCTATACTTTTGTTTAAAGACATTGTCAAACGCGAACAATTAGACAAATTTTAAATAAAATAACCAATTGTTACAAAATTTTTTCCTCCTAATAAATAATTACCTATAGTATAAAACTTTTAATAACATTATAATAAAATATAAAATATTTGTATGGTTACTTTGTCTTCATTAAACTAAAAACAGAGCAAAACATTTTAAATAAAATTGTCTTCTGTATTTTTATTTTTTAACACTCGAATCTTTTTATAAATGCATCTTAATTTTTTGTGTAATTATATAATGATTATTATATTTTTTTATCTCATAATTTTTTAAAATTTTCTTGTTTAAAAAACTTATAAATTTCTCAGTATTATAAATATATTCTAGATAGTTCTTTTTTCAACTTACTAATTAAGATATGAAGTAAAAAAAGAGTTATTTATAAAGTTTTAGATTTCCAGGATAAATTATTCCAGTTGAGAATATTATAAATTAGCTGGAATCATTGGAACCTTTTTTTTTTAAAAAAAAGAATACAATTCTAAAAAAACTTTTAAATAACTCTAAATAAATTAATTTTAGTCTTACTTCATTAATTGTTTTAAAAATACAAAAGTACGAATGAAAGTAAATTCCTTGTTGATAAAATTTTCTTTTAAAAAAAGATAATATATAAAGTAGTTTCAAGTGAATGAAACAAATTTATTTATTAATATTGCACTAGAGATACATTTTCTAATCAATCCATAAAGCAAATTTAGGGATTGATTCATGTTTACATCAATTTTTATTTATGTAGAATAAAGCAATATCAAATATGCTTTTACTATCAAAATTTCAAGTTCAAAAACATTTTGAATAATTAATCCTGAAACCGAATAACACAAAGTATCTAATTTCTAATAAATGGATCAAATAATAATCTTTTCAACAAAAGAAATTTTTTGTACTTATTTCATACAATTGTAAAAATAACGATATTTTGACGAATTAAAAAAAAAAAATCTCTGAAGTAAAAGGGAAAAATATAATGAACCATTTTCCAAAATCTTTAAACAGCAAATTATATTAAAATTAGAAAATATTCTGCAGCTTTTTTTTACGGATTTATTTACTTTTTTCAGTCATATTGTTTCGTGAAGAAAGTTATATTTTATTTGTAAGTATTTTTTTTATTAAAATTTATAATAGTAACCGTATAGACTAGATCTACACAAAGAAATAATTAATATACAGTTGACTCTCCATAGTTCGAAGTTGAAGGGACCAATGAAAAACTTCGAATTATTAAGAGGGTAGGAAAAAACTCCCAAGTGAGTGAGTGAATGAATATTAACGTCGCACTGTTCAGCTACACGAGGGCTTTTGGCGACGGACCGCGTAATTTTGAACCATGGTCAAGTGACGCGGACGACATCTGAGCTGGTACCCCCTCTCCTAACTACCACACCACACCAACGGGAGGACGTTTGAGCTTTCGACAGATTTAACGCGCATCGCTCCCCTACACGGCAAATCTTCAGTGGTACTGGGCTCGAACTCATGACACGCTAGCCATGATCCGATGCCTTGACCCCTTGTCTACCGCGGCCACGAAAAAACTCCCAAAATACATGAAGAGAAATTTTTTTCTTTAAAATTTTTTAACTATGTAATAAAACAATTGTGTCATTGTGTGTGTACATGTGTATAATATTATTTTAAAGTATTTTTAAAAAGTACATATTATATGCAGTATAAATATTATACAGAAGTTAAAGTCTGTATTAAAAGAATACATTCATGCATTAAAAACAAATATTAAAAGAATATATACTGTACATAAAAACAGTTTTTTTCGTCAAAAAAAAAAAATTGATCTTTTTTGATTTTGTGACATTGAATCCAACTTTGTCAATAAAATTTTTCTAGAATAAATTAAGCTTGAAAAATGTCCGCATGAATATGATTTTCAAGGAAAGAGTTGCGCAGTTTGTGTTTAGTGACACTTAGCTTCTGTCAGAGTCAACTTCCGATGGTCATCAAAGGGACTACGTTGCAGGGGAGACAAGCAGAAACAATTACAACACAAAACATGTAAGATCCAACCTGTTTGCTACAGGACTCTACACGATTCTGAATACTTGAATTGTCGAGAGTTTTATAAGATCACTTTGAATTATCGCGTATTTTACTCCGGCCAGCCACTTCGCGTATTTTACTTCGAAATATTGAGTGTACCAAAACGTATTGTTTAGTTCGAAATAGCAAGAGTTTTTCTAGAGGCTGAGCATATACTTCGAATTAGCGAGAGGTTCGTATTATCGAAGATTTGAATTATCGAGAGTCGATTGTACTAATAAAATATCTGTTGAATGTAATATTTAACATATAGTTAGAATTTTTTAAGATATTCTATATGTCTTAATGTAGAAAAATGGAATTAATAAAATGTATATATATGCGAAAATTTAATTTATGTGTGCAAATTGGTACGTTAAAATTAGAAGCGTAGCTACCGCCGTATCAATGATATGGAGCCCCCAACGTGTAAGGTACATTTTGACACTTCAAAGTAAATATTAATGTAAAGATTTGAATTTTCCGAAAAAAGTCCCCCTCAGGACTAGCTACGCCAATGGTTAAAATATACACTCAACTACTTATCAAGTCTATACATTAAAATATACAACACATAGTCTTAACCACTATAGAAAGTGAATGAGGGTAAAGCATGTAGGGGGGAAAAATTTAATATGCTTTATGAGATAGCGTTTATTGACGTTGTATTCTAAAGCAATGCAAGAGCTATTGGCGACGGACCTCTGAATTTTTAATCATGGCCAAGTGACGAGGATGACAATTGAGTTGTGTGTGGCACTCAACTCTCCGATCCTCCACATTATGTCAATGAAGATTTTTAAACGGATATTTCGTTCAATAGAAGTTTAGTCTATGGAATCAATTTTAAGAATAAAAATGGAAGAAGGAAAAAAAGTCCTATTATATAAGATAAAGAAAACGAAAGATGCGCGTTTTATATCCGGCAGACTATATTTTCAGAAAAATACATCTATTTCGAACACTGAATATTTTTAGAAAAAAAAAGGCTACCCCCATTTTTCTAACTTTTAATAATTGAAAACAACAACGTAACTTTCATCTTTATTTTTTTAGAAAGCTTTTTCTTTTTCTTTCTCATGGATATCTTGAACAATATACGCATATTCAAAATATCTCCTGAAATAAAATATCCGAAAAACGAAAAAAAAAAATTTCTTTAGAAGCTTGTTTCATTCTGTTTATCGAGTTTAAAAATTTATTAAATAGAACATACGAAATATTTTGAATATATTTTTAGTCTTAACAAGCAAAGAGTACTTTTTTTTTGTGACTTTAAGACGCGATTTAGGGAGGAATCATAACTTTTCTTTTCGCCTTGTTTTTATTACTGAACATCGGATCATTCCCAGATAAATAACTCATGCTGCCATCTATTGGTTATAAAAGTAACTATAAAATCCTATAAGAAATATATACGTTACCGTTAAAGTGTGTGTGTATAATTCAGTTATTTCATAGAATAACTCGGTATTTCCTTCAATGACTGTACAAATCAGTTGTATATAACAGATGAAAAATTTTATACTTTACCAAGTTATTTTATGAAATAACTTATGACAGACCGTTAAAAAACGTAAAAAATTAACAATTTCAGATTTATTTATAAATTAATTGATCCTAATTAGCTAAAATTTTTCGAAAAATATGTTTTATCCCTATTGCGGATGATTATTGACAAATAATGAGGAAAAACAGGTAATATAATTTATTGTTGCTCGTATTGCTAACATTAGTTAAAGAAAAAAGGAAAAAGAATATGTTGCAAAAATAGTTATATTTAAATATTACCAAAAAAAAAAAAATACATTCTTGAAGAAAAACTTGCTTCACACACACAGAATAACATTGTATAAACCTTTTCATACAAAAATGTAAGAGCATAAACATTAATTTAAATTTTACGAGATACCTTTATTTTACTTTTCGTTATTTATTAGAGCAAAGATTACTGTGATAACACTTTGAATTGCATAGTATATCATTTTTGAAACAAGTACACTTTTTACTAATATACCTTTTTTATGCGAGCGCATTTTAAACCCTTGCCCAATGCCTCAACTTTGAACTGTTACAACAGATAAAAGCGTTATGTCATTACTCTGAACTTCTTCAACGGAAATTAATTTTCGCTCACAAAAAGTGAATTAAAATCTAGAGCATGTTTGTTTTATACGGCAATCCCTTGTTTCTATTCTCAGAAAAATCCTTTCCAAAACCTACAAAAGGTTGCTGAGTTTAAGAAGAAGAAACGAGCTATAAACTGTGTTCAGAGTTTCCGGAGTGGTGCCTAATTTCATACTTTAACGAACAAGTAATCGAAATACAATAGAACACCTAGTTAAATCATAGAACTGAATAATTTTATATACTTTAACTGATTTGTCTAGCTATTTTATGAAATACCTAGTGATTCTACGAAATAACGGATTTCACACTTTAACGGTAACATATACATTTGAAAAAAATCTAAAATTCTATTAAAAAATAGCAAAATTATTTACATTCCTATCATGGAATGTAATATTAAAATTCAATCATGATAATTGCAAAAGCAAATATATTTCCCGTTTCGTGACTAATACTTTCCCATCGATTATACTAAATAAGAGTGACTTCGAAAAAATTATTTTGTTAAAATGTTAAAAATGCATCCAAGTAAAATTTTTCACTCATTATTACAATAAAAGATTGCGTCTAGTCCCGGACTGTAAATTACGCAGACAAAATTAGAAAATTTGGTCATATTTCAATAAGAAAATGAAATGAACTAATATTATTAATATTAAGCGAATTAATATGAAGTGAATAATATAGAAATAATATAAATAAAATTAGTAATAAGCAAAATGAAAGGAAATTATCAAATTATTATTTAAAAAAAGTGTTATAATTGCAAAAGGAGCAATGCGGATTTCCTCATATTTTGCACAACTGTCAGTTATACAGGGTGGTCCTGAATTCTTGCTTCAAACTTTAAAGGTAGACACAAGGTTAAACAAGACACTGTAGCAATCCTTTATTGTACAGGAATGTATGGTCGCAAGTGACGCGGGGAGGCACAAACACAAGAAATAAGAGACGAAAGAAAAGACAAAGTGTTTATTGAAAGCGTCGTTAAAAAGCGTAATGTGTACAATATCTGCTCAAAATTGCGCGTCACTTGCGCCCATACATTCCTGTACAATAAAGGATTGCTACAGTGTCCTGTATCTACCCTTAAAGTTTGTACCATGAATTCGGGACCACCCTGTATGTAAAGAAAATTGCAACTTCTTCAAAAATAAAAACATAGCAACAATAATCAATTTTCCAAAATTTTGATGAATTAGTTTTCTTTTCACCTGATTGATATTTTTTTTCAAAATGAAATTCAATTGTTCAGTCATATAAGATTATTAGTATTTGAAAGGAAAGTTTTACTGTATATAAGAAGGAAAGTATGATTCACAAACGAATTCTTTTTCATAGTTTTTGAAAAAAAATATCCAGAAGTGTCAGCTCAGATTCATTTGATTTGTTTGTTTTTATTGGTGTTGACACTGAAGTTACACGATTGCTATTGTCGACAGACCTCGAAATTTTGAGCCTCGGTCCAATGACAAGGACTGGCATCCTCCGTTCCAAATTTCCAAACCCCACCAACGTGTTGACTTTTAGATTGGACACATTTAACGTACATCAACCTCTTTACAAAGCGAGTTTTCAATGGCAACAGGAAGGGAGGACATTCTCAGAAATCAAATCAGATCAAAAGTTCAATGGTTAATTTTATCAAATGTATTTACAACTCCTGATTTGAGAAAAATTACAGAAGTAAGCTTTTGTACTTCAGGTAAACCGAATATAATTAAATGTAATTTATGAGATAAGATGCAAGTTGCTATACTAAATCCATGTCTAACGTTGAAACCAGATTTGGTGTATCGCCACCGTCAGTGTTTATATTCATTAGATAATCGGAACAATTGTGCACCACAATCGGGATCAGATTTTATCCGAGTGAAAAGCATCGCAGTTCTTTTTTTCCCCTTCCAATCTGGCTGCAGATTGGTAATTTCGAACACCTGTGGTTGTAAAACCCTTCAATAAGCCTTCAAGTAAAAGTTATTTCCTTTCAATGCCGGAAAAATGGAACCTAAATTCATAAACCTTTTTCTGAATGAATAAATATCTCAGTATTAACCTCTTAAATTCCCCGTGTATGTAAACACGTCCTGCTGAGCTGTTGCCTTTAGTGCGCTGGACGTGTATGTTTGTTCTTTCAAAGGAGGACCTCTTTTGCATTGTGCTAGTCAGTTTAAAACTAGTCCCACGACTTTGGAATACAATAAAAGGACATTGACAGTGCTTCTAAAGAATTTACTTATTTCAGAGAAAAGGCGGGGGGGGGGGGATTTGAAAGGGTATATTCCAGGAACGATTAAATTTAGCTAAGCAGTGTTTCTTGTTTTTTCGTTTGAGTGGGCTCTTTTCTATAATTTATTTACTCTTATTTTAGCTTACCATGTGTAATAGGAGCTTTTTAATTTTTTTTTGTACGATTAAGTCTGACAATTGGGTATCTTTGTACGCTATCCATGAACTGAATGGGATGCTGGTTTACGTGTTCACCATGTTTAAGGCTATATCGCACAACACATATGTAATAATTTTTTTTATTATAACGTAGTTCTAAACACATTAAAATTTGTATTTTCATTTTATTATTCCATCTTTTTTTTTTAAAGAGAAAGTAAACAATTTTTAGGTTGAAAAAAACGCCCCCCCCCCCAATAAATCGCGAAACAACGCGCACCTATGCGAAAAACGGTGGCACTGGGGGGGGGGGGATTTCGTAGCTTTTCATCTCAACTGGAAATCATGCGCTCTAATAAATTGTCAACACCTCATCTACAGTTAAGGGGCTACGCTTGTTTGGTCTTAACACAGGGGAATTCAAACTTATAATATACAATCCTTTAAATTAAGAAACATTTGATATGTGTGCATCTTTTAATTTTGAATATATATTAAATGTGAATTATAAGATTTTTATTTTTGATGACAAAAATATAGAAAAAATACTGGAAAAAATACATTGGTTAAATCAGAAATAGGTAGTACAGGTATATTGCTACGCGTTCTATTTTTCCCTCTGCTTAAAATTTGTAAAAAAAGTCATGATATGTGTATACATCAGTAATGCAGCTATTTTTCTTTTACTTAAAAAGACATCCTCTTTTCTCATATTGCATAAAGACATTGCTATATAAAATGTTAGAAGATATCTACTTTACTCTTGTGTGTGTGTGTTTTGACACGAATTTTAGAGTTCAATGTATCCTAACAAATTTAGATTGCCAAATTCTAAATTGCAATCTCGATTAGAATATTTCTCTGCCTTACGGAACAAGCTGGAGTTATGCCATTGGTTGAGTCACAAACCACGCCATTGTTTTCTTCGATTATTTGGTGGAACTTCATACATTGGCACTGACGGATTTAAAAGGAAAAAATAACAGAAAGGAATGCAAAATTGTTGATGGACAGAAATTATTGTCTTGGGTTTAAACTTTGGTTTTTGTATGTTGTGAGGGTGTTTTTCAAACCGTGGCGCATGCTATGATTGCTATGTACACAAAATGATATGCATTCTTTATATGTCAAGCTTTAGGGTGGATAGCGGTTATTATGAAGGAAAAAAACACTATATCAATTGGAACCTGCTTATGTGAAATAGATGCTCTGTGACAGTGGTCTTCAAATTTTTTCAGCTCACGGAACCCCTAGAACTTGAAGGTGTTTTCGAAGAACCCTTTAGAACTTAAAGTGTTTTCGTAGAACCCTATTCTACATACTTAGAAGGATATATCTAAAAAAAAAAATGTCTATGTCTATTGAAACTATCTGCAGTCACATTTCATATTCTGCGTTTGATTTGTTTTTATTCTTTGTTTTTGTAGTCACTCACGTTGAGAAATATATTTCACTTCAAGAAAATGTTCTGAAAGGCATTAAATTGTTTATAGCTTTGTGAGAAGTACTCTGCATTTTTCACGAATTTGCAACATAAAATTTAGGAACTTTTCTTGTATAAATTAAGATTTTAACAACGAATCTATTGATAAGTTGTTTCCTCTCCTTCATTACATGTGTTTTTTCCACAATTGCAAAAGGGTCCTTTTCCATTAGAAAACTATTTAGTTATGCAAGACACTGTGTTAATTAACGAGTATAAAATTATCACGTCGAATCCTAGATAGTAAACAATAGAATATTCACAATCTAGTACGAAGTATATATAAAAATAAAACATTTTGTATTCTTTAAATATCTTATAACAAAAGTTTAAAAAGTGTTGAAAAAGATAAAGTTTATCATATATAAATAAAATTTTCAGTTTTAATGAATAGGATGAGATTTAGATACTTGTAATTATACAAACTTCATAGAAATAATAATTGTGCATACATATAAGTTCCTTTTCAGTTTTTTTATTGTGACTCGTGGAACTCCTGGGTATGCCTTGAGGAACCCCAGGGTTCCGTGGAACAGAGTTTGAAGACCACTTCTCTATGATATAGAGATTAGGGGAAAAAATAAAAAAAATAAAAAAATAAATTTCAAAATTTGATATTGCCACAAAGGAGTTAAATTTTTCAGAAGATAAAAAAAAAAGGAAAAAGGTTCAATTTTGGTTAGATGATTTTAGGCTCAACACAAAATTATTTTTCCATAAAATAAATAAACGAAAACGATTATTTTTGACAAATGAGCATTGCAACATTTTCTCGTATCACACTTATTTCCGTCTTTTGCATTTTCGTGCATTCCTATTTCGAAGGCATAGGTTTTTTTTAAAAAATTAATTTTATATATACAGTCAAAATTCTCTACTAGAGAGAGATGAATAAGCACTAATCAAAAATGAAAAGAATTGAAATTGCAAGATAACCAGATAATAGATTTTAGAAAGGATATATGAAAAAATAAAAATAATAGAGTTAATATAAAAACATGGATGCTACAGTATTATAAACATTGCTGACTTAGGACAGCTTATATATAAAATAATTTATATAAAAACAGGGGTTGAACATGTTTTGTGGCCAGCCAACCTTCCCCCCTTTCTGTAAAAAAAAACTGAGCAAAAAAAAAAAAAAAAAAAAAAACTTCTATGAACATAATGGATAGAATATCTAAATCCTTTTACAAGAAAAAGGTAACTTGCCTAAAAATTGCAATAAAAAATGTAGAGCCCTTACTGAGAATCTGAGCAGAATAAACAAGTTATTGCCAGATTTCCATATATATATATATAAAGAAACCGTTAAATGTCCTGATATTTTTTTACAACTATTTGATCGATGTCCTCTCATCGCAATAAATGTTAAAAAGTTCTAAATTACCTGTTTTTCTTTAATAAAAGTTACTTTGAGTTTTTATATATCACAGATAAAAAAAAGTTAAAACAATCTAAACTCCATTCCCTTTGTGGTAGTAATTAACATGAAAATTAATTTCTTATACTTAACTTTCTCTTCATCTATATACTAGCGAACACCTTTTACTCCATAGGTAGGTTTCGTAAAAGGTGGAAGACATGTACATAATTTTTAATGGAAAAGCGCGAAATAATCATTATATCAACAATCAGAAAAGTACTACATAAAAATAAAAATTAAAAACATAACCCTTCTGAAAAGTAAAAAACAGAAAGAAGATGCCAAATCGCCATGCAAAGAAGTCGATATTAATTTTTTCGTTGAACATGCATAAATAATTCTTGGATCAAACAACTCAAATGATTTAAGAAAAAAAAATGATTTTGCAAACGGATTTTCATTAGCAGGAAATTTTATGTAAGATCCAATTTGATTCTTTATGATTTTTCCCGTACTAGCGGAAGTCCTAGAACATAGAGGGTGGGCGTAACTGACACCATTTCCTCCCGACCCCTAGTTATCGGTGGTTCGCAAACCCCCCACGAAGATGAATTGACCCCTTCCCTTGCCGACAGGGAGAAACAATTATACCCAGAGGGCACACAGGTGTGAAATGTACAACTGTGGAAATCAACTTGGGGTGATGCACAGTTATTTTAATCAGGGTGGACAGTAAGTTCGAAAATGAAGAGAAGTGGGATATCCAGTGACATATGTTATGGGGGCCTTGAGAATGAGGATTATTTTTGATGAATTTGTCTACTTTGTTGTAACACAATAACATGATACAAATTAAACACTGACTCACAGAACGATTTCAACTCGTGGAAGAAATGTGTCGGATTGCATTCAGAATGACTACTAGTAGAATGAACTTGTTTAGAGCGGAAAGTTCATAATCTCATCAATACCACGATAGAATTTTTTTAGATATTTTGTAAATGTTTAATAAATATGCGCATGGAAAAAAGATTTAGAAAAACATTTTTAAAAAACTCCACAAAATTAGAAAAAGTATTTTTTTTTCCTTCCTGTTTTTCTTTCTATTTAAAAGAAGATTTTTTTGGAGAAATATAAATATATACAACCCTTGTACAAACAAACTCATGCGCAAAATTGTGTGGTCCCTCTACTGAAACACTGAGAAAAAAATCCTAAAAATATTAAAATTTGTAAAAGTGTAAGAATTTTAAAATATTAAAGTATTTTCAAAACAAAATTAATTAAAATTAATGTTTTTCTTCTCAAAAATTCGTGTTTTCTCATAAATCTTATAAAAAATTATCAAAATTCACATCTTATAAAAATTATCAAATTAAAAATTCTAGATTCAGTAGAACATTAAATAGTCCCGATACCACTAAAGATCCACCATGCAGTGGACCTAATGCACTCTAAATATGATGAGTTTTCAAATCTTCACGTTGGCATGTTGTTGAAGTTTCAAGGGACAGAGGCTATACTTAGGCGTCAACCACGTCAATTAAACGTAATTCTAAATTGTATAAATTCCACCAATGACCTTTTTTTTTGTTATTTAATCCATATTTTTGTACTAATTACATATCTGTATTGAAGGATCATTGCAAGGAAGTTTGAATATATTTCGGGTTTTTTTCTCTTACCAAATATATGCATATTCGTATTTGTTATGTACATACCTATGTACTTTGAATCTGGATTGTAGGATAACAATTCCTGTTAAAATTTAGCTATTCCTGTAAAAAAAGAAAGAAAAAAATGCGGGGCAGTTGTTTTCCTAGCGCTGGTTCTTTGTCGAATCTCTTAAGCATTTCAGCTATAGGCTTCTTGTTGCTTTAGAGGGTGATATTAATAAACAAACAAGCAAGTAAGTAAAAATAATTACATTTTATTTTACATAATTAGAAAAAATAGAATTCAAAAAATTTTAGTGTGTTGTTTTTAGAGTATCTTAGTTCATAATAATCATCTTTCTATTAAACATAGAATAAAAAGAATCCTTGACGCGAGGGCATAAAAAAAGCCAAAAAGTTTCGAGTTATAAAAAGTAAAAGAAATTCCTTTTTTTAAAAAAAATACAAAATTGTATAGACAGCAATTATCCATACAATTACTTGTATTATTTTACATTACGTACTTTGTCTCTGCTAAAGATTTCATTTTTAAATTATTCGTTTTTTTTTAAATCTAGAAGTGTTTCTCATATATCCATAATTGAAATTCATATTATATAATTGGCAAACGATGGCTAGATCGAAAAAGTAAGGAGCGTTTGAAAAATTAATTTTATAACAGTAATATACCCTACGTTTATGCAAAATGCAAGATTTTATTTCATATAATTATTTGAGTGGTCTATTAAAATTTGCATATTATATATTTTGAAACTTAATGAAACTTTATTAAAATTTTTGAGTATTTTCAATTCCTGAAAGAAAGAGAGATAAAGAAAAACACTTATAAATTATACTATGGTGAACATTATCAAACTTTATGTATCGTTTTCAGTGGCGCACACAGGAATTTTTCAAGGGGAGTGGAACCAGGGTGGGAAGTCCACCATTCTCGGATCATACACCAATACGCCACTCAACATATTCTTTTGATTTGATTAATTAATAAACATAATTATTAATAACAAATACTTAATTAAATTTTACGTACTATATACTTAGGATTATAAGCAATCGAAAAAAAATCAAGGGCATTGGTATGAGGGGCCGGACCCGAGACCCCCCCCCTACCTTGTGTGCTCCACTGATCGTTCTTATATATTTTATGTAACATATTTGTGCTATTTTCTGTATAATTTAAAATGGGTGACGTTTTCGAGAATCTATACAGTACTTTATTTTTTATTCTCCAGACTTCCTTTTTTTAGCTCCGTAATTGTAAATTTACACACTTCCAATACCATATTACAGGATGATTTCTAATTTCTTCAGTTAATAAAAAAAATTCCATGTTTAGTATTTAAAAAAAATTAAATTAAATATAATTTGCCCATTTTTGGTTTATTAAGTTGACTGGTCTGAAAACCAACGTCGACTGTATTCTTTCTACTAATTCAACTAGTGGAGATAAGAACTGGTAGATTATCGGCAGATTTGTAAAAACAAGAATTTTCAATAAAGGTATCCTCACAAGTTTATGGCGGATCTATAGACGTCCTTCAACTAATCCTCTTGGGAAATCTTTGGGCTATCAATCACAAGCATCTCTTTTGGAAGAAGAAACCGTGATATGCAGATTAGGACGGTTATATATAGTATAGGTTTTCTAGCTAGTGAGATGGATAGACGGAGTTAGATGGAGATTGAAATATAGAGAATCTAACGACGAGGTGAGATGGCTACCGATCAGGTATTAGTATATAGCGCGTTTAGGGCATTAAATAGTTGAAGATATTTAAGTGACGATTGGTCACTTAAATTGTAACTCAAATATTAGAGAAGTGGATTGATCCCATAAAAGGAGGATCATTTTAATAGAAGTTTTCTCATAATTCGCGTCTCTCGTGGTTTATTTCCCTATTGCTCTTAGTATGAACATCTCTTCTTGTTTGAATATTAGAATAGTGTCTGTTGATAATTTGTGTGCTGAATAAATAGCTGAAAAGTACTATAGCGAGTTATCCTTCACTTCCTCCCACACCTCTAGCCGGGGCCGAGAGTAGGTCGTGCCCCTCATAAGTTCAGAGAACTTTTTCCTAGAATGGCATACTAAAACATTAAAAAAACTTTTTAAAGATTAATACCAGAAAATACATTAATATTTAACCAACAATATTTAAAATCAGTTATCTAAATTTTACAAAAATCCTAATTATAAATAAAATTTTAGCAATTTTTTTTTTTTTGAAAAGCTTTAAAGCTATTAGAGAAAAAAGTAATAAACTTATATCAGTAAAAATATTACTTAAACAAATTAGATGCATTTATCTAGAGCAGGGGTAAACATTACGTCGATCGCGATCGACCGGTGGACCGCCAAGACATTTTGGGGTGACCGCCTAAAAATTTTACCATTTAATAATTAAATACGAAAAATTCAAGATTGGCTGATAGTACGCAGCTAAGCGTTCTATAACTAACGAAAACTATCTTTTGATAAAAATATTTTATTTCTTTAATGTATTTTGAATTGTTTCATAATCAAAGTATCGGTTGATAAAATTATACTTGGGGATATTATTATCAAGTTTGTATCGCAATTTTCTTTAAACGCGGTTAAAAAAAATTTAAAATTTTAGTTCTGTAGGTAAGCACATATTTCGTACTTATTATTAAGTTATACTACTAAGCTTTTTTCCTTACCTCACCTCACCAACGACATTGGGCAGTGGCGTACACAAGAATTTTTAAAAGGAAGGGTTGTCGAGGGTTGAAGGTCTACCATTCTCGTATCATACCCCAATTCGCAGCCAAAAC